>CM028348.1:17709894-17967617 GCA_016618105.1 Dendrobium huoshanense
ACGCTCCCAACTCCCTAGCTGTGAGCTACAAGTCTTTCTTGGAGGCTCTGGCTGTCTTACTTCCATGGCAGCTGTCAGATATCAAGGTTGGCTGGTATTTTCCGGCCACCTGAAAGTACTCCAAGAAGAAAAAATGTAGATTGAATGTTCAAAAACAAGAAAACCCGTAGTAATGAAAAAGAAATAGAAAACATAAAAACATGGTATGTTGAAATTGTTGGATTCGATCCATTCCCAAACCTTGTAGCTTAAATTTTCTGCAGTGCTTCCCTTTAGCCGCCCTCAAACCAGTGGTTGTTGCTGTTTTTTCTTCTTCTTTTTGTGTCCAACATCTTCGAAACGTAGCAGAAACCTGCAAGAAACAAAAATAAGACAACAAGATTTCAAGAACCAAGCTTCCTTTGGATTACTTGCCACTGAATATGAGCTGTCAGCCTTTTCCTTCCACTGGTTTTCCCTGTTTGCGGCAGGAAGGAATGGATTACTGCATTGCTACCTGGATTCCAGCTGCTGGAATCAGTGGCTGCCTCTGAGCAGTTGTCGAAGAAGATCCATGAATTCTGGCGACTCCATTGTGATATTCTTTGACCACCATATTCCCCAAATATGGGCAATCCACCCCAAAAGAGAGAATTCCTTCTATAGCTTAGGTTAGTCTGAAAGTAACTCACACCAAAGTTAGGCGAAGGGCATAAATAGGTTTGTTTCTCCTCTTAACCTCTAGACCCATTTAATTGCCAAACTACCTTATGAAGGTAGGAAAAGAAAACTAGCCCAATAATAACTAATGAATTATGAAAAGAATCTCTAAAGACTAAACACAACTAATAACTATGTCAATCTTGCAAAATTAGTTTGCAATTATAATTTATTTATCGCAATTAAAACCGAATTGGATCAAACTTAAACAAAATAAAAAAAAAACGATATCAAGCCAACAAGATATTTAGAAGAAATGAGATAAATAAAATGATTCACCAGAGGAAATCTAGGTCTCCTTATTGAAATAAAAAAATAAAAAATGGAAGATGAGAAAATAAAAAAGGTGGTAGTTACTTCTCTTCACGAAAAAACACACCTGCTTGGCGAGTCGATCAATAAAAAGACAGGAAATTGAATGGAGAGAAACACTTACACTTTCGACCAGTCCCATTAGTTTCTTGCTCTCGTTTCATCATTCTCTCACACAATTTGACCTCCTGTGTGCCTCCTTCCGCTCCAACTCCCAATCCTTGCGCTGACCCGCTCGCTCATACTAATAGAAGCTGCAACCCCCTCTGCCTGCCCGATCCCACCGAACAAACACCCACTCTCACTTGCGAACCCAAGCACGCTCTTACGCTCAAACATCAACTTCGCTCTTCCGACGTCCAGTCCATGCCGACCCGCATGTACGCATGCGACTATCCTCGCCCGATCCCTTCGAACTCCCACTCTGACTTGCACAACACGCATGACTGCTCCGGCTAGGCACCTTGTTTGTTCCTCCAACACCCAAGAAATCCTTCTGTGTGTTTGACTTATCCACATGAATTGTCCATCTATTCCAGATTCGTGAGTACTCCGTCACTACATCTCACAACAGTAACCCAAACTGCTTGTTGTTGCATTATGCATACATACCCACTTTAACTGACTGCAATTGAGTTAAGTAATAAAAATAAAATTGCTGTATAATTAAATAAACTTTTTTATTTTGGCATTAAAGCAACAAACACTGCAGATTTCAAGACATGCGCCGTTGATCTTTGATCATGGTGAGATGATTTTTATTTCGAAGGACCCGCGCCGTCATATCTTTGATCCGAGCGGGTAGAAACCATGACAAGTGCCGTCTCAACCTCCCTTCGCGGATGGAGATGTTGGGAGGTTGCCAAAATTTTTTTTGAAACTATCGCAGAGTAATTTGAGAATTATTCATCAATTAAATAATTACTAAATTAAATTTAAATAAATTGTAATTACTTTATTAATGAATCAATTTAAACTCCTAAGGGAAGCCTAACACCAACTAAAATTCAAACTTAAACTAAAACTAAAACATCAAACTCTTAAACAAAACATTGAAACTCTCCAAACAAAACTCCAAAGCCTTCCAAACTCTTCAAAATCCCTGTGCAAGCTGTGTAAGCTCCTCTGCAAACTCCAACAGCAGTATGAACTCTTGCAAATAAATGAACAAAAATCATCAATGTAAACAAAAATTGTAGTGCAAGAAAAAGAACAACTATTGTAACAAAAGAAAACTATAGTGTTAAAATGCTAAATATTGTAATTAGAAGTAGTGTTGAAACATGAAAGAAACATATTGCAACAAAAACACTAGTAACAGGCTACTTCTAAGTGAAGTAGTAAGACTCACTTCTTAAACAAACCTACGGGCTATTCTAAGTGAAACAATAAGATCCACTTTTTAAACAATCAGGGCTACTTCCAAGTGAAGTAGTAAGACCCACTTTTTAAACCCTTTAGGCTACTTCTAAGTGAAGTAGTAAGACCCACTACCCAAACCCATGTGCAACTTCTAAATGAAGCCATAAACCCTGTCTTAAACCAAACTTACGGGCAACTTCTAAGGGAAGTCGTAAGCTCTATTTTAAACAAAACCTACGGGCAACTTCTAAATGAAGCCGTAAGCCCCATCTTAAATCAAAACCTACAGACAACTTCTAAGGGAATCCATAAGCCTCGTTTTAAATAAAACCTACGGACAATTTCCAAGGGAAACCGTAAGGCCCATTTCAAATAAAACCAACGGGCAATTTCTAAATGAATCCGTAAGCCCCATCTTAAATCAAAACTTACGGGCAACTTCCAGGGGAATTCGTAAGCTCCAAACTAAAATCAAACCTACGAGCAACTTCTAAAGGAAGACATAAGCCCCGAATCAAACTCAAACCTTTGGGAAACTCCTAAGCGGAGTCGTAAGCCCCGACTTAAATCAAATTAACGGGCAACTTCTAAATGAAGCCGTAAGCCCAAAATTAAATAAATTACTGGGTATTCTAATGATAAAATTAAAATTAACATCTAATCATTTCATTTTACTTGAGATCCTTGAGAGGAGGCAACCCATGACTACTAATCAGATTCTCTTGACACCACAATCAAATTGATAGTGTTGGTAGATGAAACTTACGATATT
This sequence comes from Dendrobium huoshanense, assembly GCA_016618105.1. NCBI lineage: Eukaryota > Viridiplantae > Streptophyta > Magnoliopsida > Asparagales > Orchidaceae > Dendrobium > Dendrobium huoshanense. The sequence continues at coordinate 17,713,040 of CM028348.1, forward strand.
CTTGGGACAATGAAACCATGAGATCTTGATCGGGTCTACCTCCATCCCCCATAAATGAGACTAAAATATTCTAAAACTATTCATCCTTAATTGAGAGTGCTCTCTTATTCAGTAAAAGAGGTAATTAATTATGAGGACTTACACTCATAGGAAGTAAGAACTTAGATTCAACTAAACTCTGATCCAATAATTAGGGGAATTTGGTTAACTATCATCTTCCATGAGGAGGAGAATTGTTCTATGCGGAGATCGGAGGGCATGCACCCCCCGAATTTGTTGCGCTTTTGCAAAAAATCAACAAAAGGACAACTAATATGCAATTATGAATGCATGTTTACTGCCCTTTTGTTGAGTATTTGCAAAAGCGCAACAAAATGGCAGGTAAAGTGAAACAAATATCATACTAATTGAATATTTGCTAGGAGAAACTTTACCAGAACAAATAACCCATCCCTAATAACCTAGGCGATTGGGCTACTTCTAAACGAAGTCGTAAGACCTACTATACTTGCTACTTTCAATGAAAGTTGTAAGCCTCACTCAAATCCAAACATATGGGCTACTTCTAAACAAAGTTGTACGACCCGTTATCTGGGCTACTTCTAAACGAAGTTGTAAGACCCGCTACATGAGCTACTTTCAATGAAAGCCGTAGGCTCCAACCCAAATCCAAACATACGGGCAAATCCTTAACGGAGCTACAAAAACCAATCTAAATCTAAACTACGGGCAACTCCTAAGTGGAGCTGCAAGTCCTAGCCCAAACAAAATAACCTACTTTTATCCACTACAATTTATTTAGGATCCCTGAGAGGAGGCAACTCATGACTATTAATCAGATTTCATGGACATTATAATCAATGTTGTTAGTGTTGGTAGATTGAAACCTATGATATTCCCAGGATGACAGAACCATGAGATCTTGATCGAGCCTACCTTTATCCCCCACGACCAAAATTTAAAACAGTTGCACGTCTAAACATTGATTCATCCTTAACCTAGAGTTCTCTTCTACGCGTTAGGAGGGGCTATTAATTATGAGGGCTTGCGCTCATAGGAAGTGGAACTTCAGAATTAAATAAACCTTCATGCTGATCATATGGGAAAATCTGGTTAATTTAAAATCCAATCTACCTCGAGAAAATAGGACCTTAGCCTTGAGAATGCAGGGTTCGCGCCGTAGCGCCATATTTTCCTGAGCGAACAATGACTTATAAAATGATATTCTCAAAATTATTATTATTATTATAAGTCTAATGTTGAAATGTATAGGAGGAACGTGGAGTCCAAATCAAATGATTAAGTAATGGTTCATCTAAATCTGAAAAAGTTTCTTGTTGGAGTCTTTAAGAAATAACTTTGGTAGGATGAATGCTTATAATAGATGTTGCATGCATGATAATTGATTACTCTTACGCCCAACTGCTAATAGGTTTCAATGTTAAATTTCAAATTGACTTTCCATTACTTATTTTACCCTGAGCTGCTTTATTGTGTGTATGGGCAACTCATTGAGTAATGTTATTTACGTCACAGGTCGTATGCTCCTTTGTGTGCGGGAGAGATCCAGTGGAGATCATCATGCACATTCTTCCTTACAAAGGCAATTTAGCCATGGGCACACCCCAAGATTTGACGATGGAAGACCTCCACATGGAGGAACTCGTGTATCTCATTTTTTACCCACCTCTAGGCGCATAGTACAATTCTCAAATGGGAAGGTAGTATGAATCCTGTAGTTACTGTTATCCGATTGAGTTTTCATTAATTCATGGAATTGAACAGGATGATTTTGGAATTAATTTCTCATAAAAAGATTCATCTATCTATGATTTATTTGCTCGTATTTTAAAACTTTCTTGGCTATTCATAATGCAAAGGAGCAAGTGGCTTTAGGCCATTGTCATAGGTTAAATCTTTTGAGAAGATCCATGTAATGTATGTGACATGAACTATAGATGAGGAGTAAGCAAAATTATTTCCTAGGGATACGTCCAGTGTGATTCAATGTAAAGACTTGATACATACCAAACAAACTTCTTTGTTGACTTTGACATGTACTATAGATGAGTAGGAGCAAGCAAAATTACTTCCTAGTGGTACTTTATGATTCAATATAAGAATTTGACACATACCAAACTTCTTTGTTGACTATGATAGGAATCTATAATGTCATTGCATCGACATCTGAATTAGTGGCAGTGATGTTTTCTTGATACAATTCTAATAGCCTATCCCTTTTAGAGAGTTTGAGAAACCATTTTCGGCTTTAATATTTTGATTTCTCACTATAAACGAATTCGTTAATGGATGGTAACCTCCCAGGCTCTATACACAAGAACTTGTTCATTCTAAGTTGGGGCCATTCCATGCGGAAATTTGTATACTTTAACTTTTGCCTAGTGTTTTTTGGTAGCTCAACCTATTGGTGATTTTAAACCTAGCTTTAGCAGACTCTATGCAGAGGACTGGGTAACTCGATGTGATATATGCCAAGGTACAAGTACTTATTCATGACACTACAAGATTATTATAGCCCCTAGATCTACCAAAGATGGTATGGGAGGATGTGACAATGAATTTCATTGAGGGGTTGCCATGATCAGAGAGGTTCTCAGTGATTCTAGTAGTAGTGGATCACCTGAGCAAATATGCAAACTTCATCCCTCTGAAGCACCCTTATGCTACGATTATTGTGGCTACTGTTTTCATATGAGGAGTGGTGCGCTTGCATGGATTCCTTGAAGCTATTATTTTAGACAGGGACAAGGTATTCCTTAGCCACTTTTGGAAAGAGTTATTTCGTTTACAGTGGACAGTCCTAAAGAAAAACACAACCTACCACCCCCAGATAGATGGCGAGATAGAGGTGGTCAATAGAAGCATAGAAACTTATTTGAGATGATTCGCATCAAACACGCCGAAGAAGTGGGCAAGGAGGATTGCGTGGGCCGAGTATTGGTACAACACCTCATACCATTCAGCAACAAAGGCCATTCTCTTTAGGATTCTCTATGGGAGAGATCTACCTCACTTGATTCATTATGGGCAAAACATTACACCAATATTCGATGTAGAGCAGTACTTAGAATAGACGAACAAGATATTATCTGAGCTCAAGGGATATTTGTTGAGAGCCCAACTGATCATGAAAATGAAGGCTGATGAGTACAATAGAGAAGTAAACACGAGCCATGAGAGCCGGTTTACTTAAAATTGAGGTCCTACAAACAGAAAACACTAGCAAGGAGAAAAAAATGAAAAATTATCCCTACGATACTTCGGGCCTTATGAGGTCTTGGAGTACATTGGAGCAGTAGCCTATTGATTGGGGTTACCTCCCACATTAGTGTTGCACCCAGTCTTTCATGTCTCCCAACTGAGGAAGGCAATCGGAGAACACACACCATCAATGCTACCCTCGACATTGACAGAAGATATGGATATTATGGAGGTCATATTGGAACCCCTAGAGGTAGCGTGTGTGCGTGGTGGAGGTGCAAATGCACAAGAGGTGTTAATCAAGTGGAAGGATATGCCATAGCATGACGCCACGTGGGAACCATTCGAGACAATCAGGAGGCAGTTCCCAACCTTCCACCTTGAGGAAAAGGTGGTACTTTTTTGGGAGGGGGGAGGGGAGTGCTGATATGGAGGCAGAGGCAGCTGCCCCATCGGTTGATATGGTGGGGTCCAACAAGGATGTAATCATTTATGTTAGGAGGGGATTAATTAGGAAAGGGATTTCCTAATTTAAATTCAAATAAGAGAGAGAATTAATTAAGACAGGATTAATTAGGAGGAAAATATATTAAGAAATGGGGCTAAGGAGGTGGAGGAGCTTATTTAATGGGAAGTTTATGGTTATTTTGTTTTATGCAGAATTTTAGTTGTGTTTGCTGTAGTTTGCTTTTGTGAGGGCTTTCTAACGGGGTCTAGGTTTAGCGGGAGAGACGATCCACCTCTCTTATGTGTAGATCATTGTATCTAACTTTTGTATTGGAGCATTAATATAAAAATCATCCTTTATTTTCTCAACTTATTTCTGTTCTTGCTATATGCTCTCGTTGCTTTCACCTTAAGGCATATCATTATCACACTAAAGTCTTACTTCCCCATTGTTTTTAATTTAATATATGCTAAAACTATATTTTATGTCATTGGCCTTTTCTATAATAAATTCTAAGCCCTTTACTTTTGAATTTTTTCCTATTAATTTAATCTTTCAACTCACTTGTGAGGACATGTCATCAGAAAATAACGTTATTATGGTATCTTAATGCATCCCATTTTAAATATCTATTCTTTGCACATATACTAGTAATGCCAATGGATTGGAATTAATGTTAGTTATTGAATAACTTAACTAGAGGTCAAGGATTTATAAATAAAAGGAAAACTTATCTATAATGCAGGGATAAGAATGCATATATCATCAACTCTTTCTCAAGCTGCCAATGGAAGCGTTGTGCATTGAGATCCCCTTTATTGTTTTAACTTGTGTTTGAAATTCCAGTTACTTCACAACTATTTATTACCTTTTATCGGCACCTAAAACAAATTCAATATTCATCAGTCATCTTTTCTAATGTGCTTCCATGAGGCCATTGTTTCTGAGAGGTTTGAGAAGCTCTGTATGGATAGATTTTTTAGTTTGTTCGTAGGGATTTTATTATGAATAATTGCGAGTGGTAAGAAGAATGCATTCATATGGAATTTCAGTTATGTCCAATAGTTGTAACTTCAGGTTGCTTGCGTGCAGAACTTTCAACAGTTTGTGAGTGGAAGGTGAATTGATTCCTTGAGTGTTGGCCTGATAGCTTTTGGTTATTGTTTATGGAGAACATCTTTATATTGTGACTTTTTTCATACTCATGATCATCCATATCAGTGGCTAAAATCTTCAGTATTAACTGCGAAGTCTCTTATTGTTTCTGTAGGGTCCGGGTCCTGATGCTCGGATAATTTACATAGATGGAGCTTTTGATCTATTCCATGCAGGGCACGTGGAGGTATGTTTATTTATTCTAATTTATTATAGTAGTGAAATCTTGCATCTATAGCTTTAGCTGCTGTAGCTGTACTCCAAATGATATCATAGCTTTTGATACCGTATCTCTCTTACAATTGATATTACTATCTCATCTTGGCAGCCCTAATTCACTTCTGAATTTGATAACTGGCTTATTGTAGCATTTATCTCACATCTGCTAACATTATTAGTCTGCTAATGATAACTATACTGATTTTTTTGTTTTGCATGTCCTTGTATTGGCTGATCACTAGAGCCTAGGTAGTATGATACTTCTCTGGATCTGGCATTTCAATCTTCAATTAGCATTTCATATGGACACATCTTACATTATTAACTAATGTGGCTGGTCGGCTACACCACATAAGCTCCTGAATCAGCCGAGTTAGTAGCATGGGATTTGTCTCATTCCATTTATTTATTTTCTTTTTTGAACTATCAATTACATTGCCTCCATTTCCAAATTTGAAAACAAGGGTTACCCGCAGCCCACTGGAATCAGGAAACACCGCAAATAGGAACAATTTCAAGTGCATAATTTCCAAACTCCAGCTCTTAATTAACAGCCAGTAGTTTCTACATATAATGTCAAATATCTACGGTCTGAAATACAAAATTCCAAAAGGGAAAAGGATAAAGCCAACAACAATTCATACTCCGCTGAAAACCAATATGAAAAAGCCAACAGCCATCACTAAAGGCTGTATCAGTTCCAATTCTTACAATTCTGGGCAAAGCTCCTCTTAAGGCGTACTCCTTTTTGTTTATGCTAAATGACTATTATTTGTGGTAACCACCAGAAAAAAAGGTAGTAAAGTTCAATCGATCTCCTTTTACATGCTTTTCTTCTTGAGTTTGCCAACTAACAGCATTATTTTCCGCTCTTCTTTAGTGGTAAATTACTCATTTTGTATCTTTATTATACTTGTTGCTTTTGTAATCCATCTGATGATTTTTTTTTTCGATGGGTGGGGGCATGCAATTCTGAAAGTTGATTGAGTTTGGCGTGCAAATACTAAAGAATTACGCCAGATGAATTCAAGCTACCTATTTTTACTCTTGAAAGTGTTTCCTTTTATTTGTGTTTACACTTTTCTTTTATGTTAATTTAATTTTTTGACTGACCGAACATCATTTTGTATAGATATTGAGGCATGCTAGAGCACTTGGAGACTTTTTATTGGTTGGAATTCATACGGATCAAACTGTCAGGTAAGTAGGGTCTTCTGACTGTTGTAACTGAATCTATATTCTCCTTTCCTTTGGATGACTTACCTATCCTTCTTTTATCAATCTGCTTACTTGTTTGTTATTTATTGGTGTTAAAAAAGTTAGGCCATACCTCTTTCTTGTATGTTGTTTACTCTTTTCTCGTTATAATTGCTCTTCTTACTTTTGTGAATGGGAGGGTGGTTTTCCTATTCTTTTTTCTACCTCAAACACTGTTATCTATATGTTTGTGTGTGCATATGTGCGCACATGAATTAGTTTGTTAGCTTGACTGCATATACGAATACATTTGTAAGAAAGACTGCAATAAATACCAGCCGTGAAAGAGTTTATGGTTAATGAATATTGAAGGAAAGTGCGACATGGCAGCCATGAGGGTGCTTCTAGTTAGTGAAAAGATTCCATTTGTAGGCTTTAGTTGTACATTAAATGCTTTTGCATGTGATATTTTTGACCATGACCAAAATTCTTTATTTTCTCGTTTTGAAGATATATTTTCCCTTTCCTAGAGTGGTATCTCTATTCAAGAATATGACATTTGCAGCTCTACACGAGGAGCTCATCGTCCAATCATGAATCTTCATGAGAGAAGCTTGAGCGTTTTGGCATGCCGTTATGTGGATGAGGTGATTATTGGTGCACCTTGGGAGGTCTCAAAAGACATGGTTTGTTCCATATTTTTGTTGTTTACCTCTGATTGATTTTTATCTCACTTATATATTTTGCATTCCACGCTGTTTCAAATGAATGCAATGATAATGATCATTTTTGTTTAATTCAATAAACAAATGTTGGAATCCAAATGTCTCTAATATTGATTCTCGTGTACTGCAATTTGTAAATTCATTGTCAAAGTCTTCGGATTCTACAGTCGTAAATACTGTATTCAGAAGGTATCTTTTTGGTTGATTTCATTGTCTTGAGAGGTTTGGTTAAGGATTTCACTCCTATGCCTTTGCATGCAGCAGTTTTGTTAATTTGCTTACGAGAAGGACTCCAGGAATGAATTAAAAGCTATTTTTGTTCAATGACGTGCAAGATTCAGTTCCTCTTTATATAGGATTCTTAGGTTCACTTATTGATTTGTGATGCAGACAACAAGATAGAAACACCAAAATTGAGAACACAAGGGCTAGTAGAACTTTCTCAATTCAAATTCAAGTAGGCAAACACCAAAGACCAATTTGACACAAACAAAAGATTTATATTCTTACCAAAAACAGCTTCCAAATGCTTCAAAACAACTCATATTTATAGGTGAAAAGAGGAAGCCAAACAACCCAAACAGCTACCTGCCGAACCAACCAGGAAAAGGGAGACAAAAGGCCAACAGGCAATGCCAGGAGCAACATAACCCGAGACAACCCAGCCCAAACCAAGGAACCAAATCAGCCCAAAGCCAAGGCACCAAAGAAACTAGCACACCCAAGGTAAAACATGTCCAATAGCACAACCTACTCATTATCATAAGTTGCCTTCCATCATAGGGTAGAAAATAAAAACAAAAAATAAACATAACATTCAAATTACAATAGTTCAATAAAAACAAAAAAAAAAATTGAAATTTGCATGCATCAATTTGATATGGTTATGTTCATCTGGGATCATAGCATGCTTTTCCAAGGATATATTGGTGTAGGTCGTGAAGTTGCGGATTTTTTCTTCCTCTTTGAAAATCTGCTTGATTTCTTTTATATGAGAGAATTGTAGACGGGAGTTGAGGAGAATGAATGTCAAGGGTTCGGTTCCTTGTAGGAAACTGTAAATTTCTGTGAAAGAGATGATTGGATTGGTTACATTGATCATCAGAAGTGTGGGTGTTGGAAGCAGAGAGAGGGAGTCGAAGGCTTCGATGATAATAAGGGTAACAGAAGGTTGTGGCTTAGAAGCTATTGTTGAACTCTTCTCTTTGAACACCTAAAAGTTTAAAGAGATTCATTGTGACTTGTAGACCAAATATACACGTCACCCTTTCATATTTGCCTAACCCAAATTAGGCAAATAATCATGCATCATTGAATTCAAAATCAATTGATGAATACAAAATTCAATTATTTCTTAATTCTTCATGATTTGTAGCTCTAAAGTTAAAAGTTATTTCTCTTCTTTATGGGCTCTGAAAGTTCTAGGAATATTTCCAACCTTAGACCCAAAATCTAAGTAATATTTCACTTAACAAAACAAGTATTTCGACTTCTTATGACATTTAAAACATAACCTTTAGATGACCTTTATGAGCCTCTATATGTTGAAGTCTACCTTACCATATCAGGCGAATTTCACAAAGTTCTAAGTCAAACCGTTAGACATGTCTATCTCACCCTATTAGGTGGACATTTCTCTTTTATCTAAACACTAAGAGAACCTCAAAATTCCTAAAAAAATCACCTAGGTTTCTTTTGATACAATAATTAATGCATACATTGTTAGATCTTAAGAATCCATAAGTAGCAGGCTTGTCACAAAACAAGCAATGGCTGCTTTATGGATTCTTCATAACCCTTCTAAATATGAAACTGATGTAGAACTATACATGCAAGTGATGTTAATTTGAAAATTACGCGTGCTTGAAGTCTTGAACAGAGCTTAACAATTTTTTAACTCACCATGAGCTTAAGAAATGACTTCCACATGCATGGGGGCAATCAAGTTTAAAAAAACAATCACGTGCTAATGGGAAGACCATTAAATAACAAATTAATTAATAACATGCTCACGTGGTGTTTTAGAGAGAATTTTTAAGTTAACAAATAGATTACTCACTACGAAGGCCCACTACGCTCTTGGTGTGGGCAAAGCAGATAAGCTTCACAATAAAACGATGCTACGATTGAGGCGGGATTAACAAAGATACAAGAAGGAGGGGGGGGGGGGGAGTTTACCCGCATGGAAGAAGATACTAAGCCGCGCTGAAGTTGTTTGGCTGCATATGTGGAAAGGACAACAATACAAACCCTCTTGCACGCCCAGACAACACTCTAACTTCTTCGAAAATTCTGGACAGCAATTATGTGGGCGCCAAATCCTAGAACAACTAGTAGTGGGGATGGAAAATGGGCTGATCCTGTATTTCAGCAGCAGAAAACTGTCTTTGGGATGATTTGGGAGGGAAACAACAAGCTCCTGCCGTTAAATTGGGGCTGCGACAAGCACTATATGATTAGGGGGCTGATTTGGGGCCTTAGTGGAGTTGCCAACTATAACTTACTAATTAAGGAAAGAGGAATTAATTCAGATTTTCAATCAATATTTAGATTTGCTTATGGGGATATTCTTCCAAACATAGTCCAACAATCTAGAAAATGAATTCAAGGCTTGCAGGAGAATTCAAATTTGAACTTAAATTCCCAAAATTAATGCTAGGCTAATTTAGGAAAGGGAATCAATTGGGATCTCCAATTAATATTCAAATTGATTGATTGAGATATCTTTCCAAACATAATCCAACATTTTGGGAAAGGATTTCAAGGCTTTAGGAGATTTCAAATTTGAATTTTTGATTTTCCAAAATTAACACTTGGCTAATTTAGGAAGGGGAATTAATTGAGATATCTAATTAATATTCAAATTGATTGATTGTGATATTTTCAAGCATAACCCAAACAATTTAGGAAAGGATTTCAAGCCATTAGGAGATTTCGAATTTGGATTTCAGATTTTTCAAATTTAACACTAGGCTAATTTAGGAAGGGAAATTAATTGGGATCTCCAATTAATATTCAAATTGATTGATTGAGATATCTTTCCAAACATAACCTGACAAATTGAGAAAATATTTCAAGACTTTAGAAGATTTCAAATTTGAATATCAGATTTTTTTGAAATTAACGCTAGGATAATTTAGGAAAATGTTAGAGGATCAATATGAAATTTTGATGGGAAAGGGAAGAGGGGGTCATGATGGTTTCGACCATGGGAACAAGGAGGTGGTCAGCGGCTATGAAGAGGGGGGAAAAGGAGAGGCTGTGCATGGTCAAGGCTAGGAGGAGAAAGGAGGTGGTCGGTTGGAGCTTTGGTAGGAGATGATGATGACGACAAGCTTAGTGGGGGTGGAGGCGGAGATAAACCGTGAGCCTAGACGCTTCCTGCGGCTGATGGGCCTTGCTTTTGCCCTTACATAGGGACTTCACATAGGCTCTCACAAGAATTCTCAAGGCTCTCAAACAAATCTAAACACAAAGTGTAAATATTTTCATTCATAATAATTATCATCCTCCCAAGGAGGAGGTGAGGCCTATAAATAGACAAAATACAATAAAACATCAAATGATAAAAGTGCCACATGGGGTCACATAAACCTACTCCCTCAAGTGAGGATAAAAATGAGAAATTACACATTATAAATCAAATACAAATAAATTCTCAGAAATAGAGTAATCCGATCGTAGCCGTAGATCTCCGGCCCTTCCTCTGATAAACTTTCCACGGCCAGATGTCATCATCAGAAACAAATAAAATCAAATAAATAATGAGGATTTTGCACTGTTCCACAATTCCCTTTCATAAAAAAATGAAATAATCCCTAGTAGCAAGGTTTAAAATTGCGTAACTGCGCCTCGAGGCGGTTTTCGTCCGTGAGGCGAGGCGTAAGCCTCAAGGCGGTCTGAGGCGTAAGCCTCACGGAGACAGAATTGCGTAAATGAAAAATTAAGGGTTTTTGCAGGATAATAATGACAATATTGTATCTTACAATAAAAACATCTAAATGATATATGAAATACTTGAAAGGAAGAAAGTAGATGCAACAAAATCATGTCCCAAAGTTGAAAATCACAAAATATTAGTTCAACAAAACTCCCAAAGTACAAAAAACATATAAAATGCAATCATATCCCATCACTAAATGGGTCTTCAAGTGAATCTTCTTCTCCAATTGTATCTATGAATGCCATGTCATCTTCATCTTCAACATGACTCACTTTTCTCTTCCCTGTTCATTAAGATAAAACTATAAAAGATCATTATCATGTATTCATGTTCATTGCTCACTTGACATAAATGTAATGTAATAGCATATAAGAAGTTGTGGAGTACCTTTACTTGATTGTTGTGCTGCAGTACTAGTGGATGTGCCAACTGCAGTACTAGTGGATGTGCCAACTTGTAAAATATATCCCTAAACTTAATAAAAATACCTAAAATCCAATGTGGAGTACTTCTAGAGGGTGGCCGGAAGTTTCCACTTCGCCGGAGAGGGGCGGCGCCAGCGGGAGGAGCGGCGGGAAGCAAGGCCGACGACGTGCGTAAGCTGTTTTCGCGACCTGGAGAATTGCGTACGCCTCACAAGGAATTGCGCAATTGCGCCTCTGAGGCGCGCCTCAGCCCCTGTGAGGCGTACGCCTCTTGCAAGACCAAAATTGCGTAGGCTATGAGGCGTTTTTGGGAGGAATTGCGCAAAGGCGCGCCTCAAGGTGCGCCTCTCATTGCGCAATTTTAAACAGAGCCTAGTAGAAAGTGTAGAGAAAAGTTGAAGTGAAAAATAGGCCAAAAGTTTTTATTCTCTTCTTATTAATATAGCGATTCAAAGCATTGGATACATGTTACAACATATAGATTATTCTAAGATAAGTCTATACTTTGTCTATTAGACCTACAAACTATTCAGTAAGTTGGCATATTCTACCATTCTTTTCTTATGTTATTTGATTTCACTCACCATCATCTTGATTTCATTCACTTGGTCTGTGATAGGAAGTGCTTGCAGAAATTTAGAAAAAATCTTAGCTGAAATCTGATTTCAGCAATTTCAGAAAATCAACGACATGAAAATCAGGAATATAACACATAAGAACACTTTTTTATTGAAAATTTTATGAAAGAAAGACAATATATAAATGGATTTTCAATTGGAGAGGAAGATCATACTCTTCCAAATCTCTAGCCGTCGGTTAGAGCATAAACACTTTAAGAACAATTTAAATTCAACAAACAATACATAACCCTAACCCTAGAAAAATCACCTACTTAACAACAAATACCCAAATAGCCCTATTCCAATTTCCTCCCAAATATGTCCTATTTTCTTAATTATTTCCTGCCAAATCAGCCCCCCTCTCCTGTAGCTCCCGCTTTGCCCGTTGGATGTAATTGATGTTCCCATAAGGATCGGTTGGACTGGTCTAACAATACCCCTTCCCAACGGACAAGGTGGAAAGATGGCTCCTTTCTCAATTTTCTCGTCATCACAAATGGTGAGAACTTGAAGAGATTGGTTGTTGACCTGCCGCCGTATAAAACAAAAAAAAGAAATTTTTTTTAAATCCACGTACCTGTCCGGCGCCGAACTCCGCACGTCGTAGCCACGATCGACATCCCATCTCCCACGACTCTGCCGCGTTGTTAAAATGAGCACGAAGGGCTCTCGTTCACGCTTCTTCCTCCTCTTCCTCTCCCGCTCTCTCCCTCTCTCGCTCAATCCTTCTCCTTCGTAGCTGTTCGACTTTGGCTCCTTCGATGACTTTCCTTCTTATCTGAATCGGAAGTTACGACATTTTGATCGGAACTAGAACAGGAGCTCGCGGGCTGCGGGGTTAACTTCTTCCCCATCCGGTGCTTCTGCGACTCCTTGTGGCTGCTCGGCCTAGCTCCTTCGACGGCATTCCCATTCTGTAGGACCGGAAGCTACAACATTTTGATCGGAGGCAACGACGGTGAGCTCGCCTTGCCCTTCCTGCCGAATCGGAAGTCACAACATTTGGATCGGAAGTTGCAAACGGGAGCTTGCTCGGCGTGATCCCCCGTGGCTGTTCGACGTTACTCCCACCGACGCCGCCCCTACCTATTGGATCGGAAGTTAAGACATTTTGATCGGAAGCAGACGGGAGCTCGTGGCTGTGAAGGTAACCTTTTACCCTTCACGCGTTTCTCGGCCAAATCCTTTTGCCGAACAGAGAGATAGTGAGAGGGAGGGATATTTTAATTAATTAAATTTTTTTGGTTAATAATAATTAATTAATCTTAATAATAATTAATTAAAATTAATTATAAATAAATATTTTAATTACATTTAATTATTCTTAATAATAATCATTTAAAATTAATTAAATTAATTTTAATTAATTAGTTTTAATTATGGTTAATTATTATAATTAATAATTAACTATAATTAATTAAAAATTAATTAAAATTTATTTGAATTTTAATTGATTATTATTAATTAAAATTAAGTATAATTAGGTATTGTAATTATAGTTAATTATTATAATTATAATTAATTAAAAAAAAAGGTTAATTAATTATAATTAATTTAAAAAGAGAGAAGTGCTTGCTCCCGCCTCGATCCTCGAGCCGACAGTCGCCGACGACTCTCCACCGTCGGGTTCCAAGGTATAAATTTCTGACTTAAATCCCGTCCTCGACGTTTGCAGCGGACCGGGGAACCACCTATACGCGCTCTTGTAGCACGGTGGGAGGGAGCCCGGTGCGAAGCATACGACGAGGCGGGTAAGCCCTATACACGCTCTTGTAGCGTGGTGGGGATGGTCCTCGACCTCGACACCGACACCGCCGACGACTGCTACGTAAGGTATAATTTCTAACTCCAATCCCATTCTCGACGTTTGTAGCGGACCGGAGAACCACCTATACGCGCTCTTGTAGCACGGTAGGAGGGAGCCCGGTGCGAGGCATACGACGAGGAGGGAGAGCCCTATACACGCTCTTGTAGCGTGGTGGGGAGTCACTGCTGTTCTGGTACGTCACTGTTGTTCTGATACGGATACTACTGAAGGCCCCATACACGCTCTTGTAGCGTGGTGGGATGAAATTTTGTACGGCCGCGGTGTCTACGGACACCTACCATACACGCTCTAGTAGCGTGGTGGGAAGGCCCAGCTCCCTAATTTTCCCCCAAACAGGGGATATGCCGGGGTGCTGCCGAAATTTTCACTGAAATGTACAAAGACTTGAACAATTTGAAGACCTTCTTGGGCAACAATATAGAAGACCTGTACTCGAACAAAAAATGCACAGAAATTGAACTAAAATGAGCAGAGGACCTGTACAAGAACAGAGGACTTGTGGACCTAAATCAGAACCAAAATTCAAATGATTTCTAAAGACCAAATTCAAATGAAATAAATCAAGCTGAAGCCCAATTCAAATCATTTGAACAAGAAATTGTACCTCAAAAGATCCCAGAAAACTTTGAACAAGCACTTGAACTTGTTCTTAGAACTCAAACTGTGCAATATCAGGGGACCCGAACATAGAACTCAAACTCAAATTGAACTCAACTTGAATCCAAATAAGACAAGTGCAAGAGGACTCAAATTCAAATGAACTCAGATCTGATTGCAAGAGAGTTGAACAACATGAACTTTAAAGAACTCAACTCATATGTCTTGATTTTGGGTTTTTGAATTGAGGACCACAAGAGACTTTAATCTCTAAGGGCTTCAGGAGACCTGAACTTCTACTCAAATTCAGTCTACAATTTTAATATGCACATCGGTTTGAACATGAACTAAATTCAAATATGGGTTTAGATATTGGATCTAAACAAAGTATAGAATGACATGGACTACTGAATGACCAGCAAATAATCAAGCCTCAGCTACTAGCAAACATGTATGAGTGAATGCAACGAACTCCTACGACAATCCCCACAATGCCTGTTGATTGAGAAGGCAACACTACTATTAGATAGTCAAAGACCTGTCCTCTATAAACAAATCCAGACATTAAACCACCTGAGATTGGTGATAGGTGGGCATGATGTTGGCAACAATGGGTCTTCTACAAACATTTTTAGGAGGTCGTAGTAGATGCAGCAATCCCCTGCAAATGGATACTTGTGGATAACAACAGTGTGTATGTCGTATGTACAACGAACCACTGTGGGCACAAGTATGAATATCACATACAGCAACGGTGATCAAGATCTTCAAGTATTTTGAGTACAACGGCAACCCGATGTACGAAAAGTTTATTACATTAAAGATCTCGAAAGGAGATCTTTTCAAAGCAAAACAATAATCAACGGACTCCAAAGTCCAGAAAATCCTTCCCCGGTGAATGAGAAAGGGGGAGTCAACATCAAAACGCCACGCCACCGGATCTGCAACCTTTGATACAAGCAGACAGAAGGCGTCCACATTCTATAATCCAACGCCACCGGATCTGCAACACTCCTACTAGCAGACAGAAGGCGTCAATAAGATCTGAAATAAATACCCCTGCACGTACACTATAAATTGTATACACATAGGTACACCAAAGAGGTATATAAAAATCACCCGCATGGGCCCCGACGAGCGTGTTATTGGTACACACGTGACGCTTAGGGATGCTGCGCGGGTTGACAAGTGAATTCAAGTTCGAATCCGATCCTTCTATACGGATCAATAGAAGTCGACAATATTCGAACTACCTAACAAAATACACGGTTGTATCGAACGGTGTATTTGTTTAAATACATTCTTATTAGGCCTTCAAAGCCTAAAATCAAGAGAATTCACTAAACGAAAGGCATAAAGCCTACGAGAAACCCGATCCCCTATCGATAAGTTGATAGGGCCGACAAGGTTCAATCAAATGAAAATGACCCCAAATACCCCGATGATGGCCGTGTTGAATGACTATCTCAACCGGAGGGGTTCCCAAACATTTTTCAAACATCACTCAAAATTCTCCAAAAATCCAACAAATCCCAAATTCCAAAATATTTAAAATATGAAATCCAACCATCCACACTTAAGGCAAAATCCATTCACCCTCCGCAACAGTCTGTCGGGGTGGACAAATTCAAATAAACTCTAGCTCACAAAGAGCCAAATGCCTAGTCAAAAATATCACTATGATCCATTCTCAAACAATCTCCTGCCAGTAATGACGTGGTACGTGTCCTCTAACCGGCGGTCTGCCGCTAAATGGCACCGCAGGATAAACGGTTACGATGACCCGGGGCCCTCTGAACCGAGTGGTTTTGCCGCCAAATGGCACCACGAAATATCGGTCATGGCCGGAGCCAATACGTTCCTTATTGGCATCAAATCCTTGAGATATGAATTAATAGGATATGATCGATAGGGCACAAAGCCCTCTGTTAGCTAAGGTGGATTCAAATTTGTCCCCTTAGACAAACATCCAACCCCGGTCTACAAGGTCCCCTTGGACGAAGCAACCCATGGCTGTTGACAAGGATCCTTCTGTCAGGTTGGGTCGACTACCTCCTCTGACTAAGTAGACCAGGGACCACGATGGCCCGGGACGACGGAACCATGGGATCTTGATCGGGTCCATCATCCATTCTCCCACCATCTGCTTTAAGTGCTAGATGGTGAAATTTCTATTTTTAAATATAAAATTTTCCCAAATGTCCCAATCCAAATCTTCAAATCTTTCAAACCCAACTCTTCAATTTCCAACCATTTTTCAACATCCGAAACCTATGCTGCTACTATATGCCAGATACACGTATGTTCTACGTATCTGATTGACGACTAGCCTTAATCGAAAGTTCTCTCTCATGATTGAGAGGGGTAATTAACTATAGGGGCTTGCGCCTATAGGAAACCAGAACTCAGATCATAAAGTCCTCGCAAATGAGGGCGAAATCTCTGGGTAGTGTCTTATCTACAAACCCATCTGCCTTCCAAAATTTACCTCGGAACTTAATTCGTTAAAACTCCCTCGCTGAATAAAAGAAATCGCGCGATGCGGAGGCCGGGGCCGAATTTTCGGAGCCCACAGATTTCTGGCGACTCCGCTGGGGAATGGTTTCTCTTTCCATCTTTGGCTAGTCATATAAATGTTATAGTAGCACCCAAAATGCTATGCTCTATATGGTGAACATCAGGATGTGACATTTGGTTCTTCTGTCCAAAGATCCATTACTGAAAGTTCCTGAAAATGAATCTTTTAAATAAGATCAATGGAAATTTGTTTAGCAGGGTTTTTAATTCCATGCTAACTTTCCTGCTTCTACTGTTGGTTCTGCGTTATTTCTTTGTTATGAAAGCGTGGGGTGATGTATCAATTCTGATCACTAACTCCTGTCTTTCATTTTTGTAGAATGGAAATGCAGGACACCCCAATGACCGTCCAATTGGGACGAGGAGCCAGAATTCAACTGGCGAATGCTGTCATTGAAACTGGAAATACTGGAGCCACCATCCACTTTGGTGGGCTCGAATTCTCAGCAGCTACTGCAAAGGCTGCAGCCGTTCCTGTGTACGGCGTAAACTCTGAAGAATTTTCTGGAAGGTCTCACTATGCAAGGACTGCTACCAGGAATATTGCTCAAGGAAGAACCTCTGTATTTGAAAGACTATCCCAGCCTGAGGCCCTTACTGCAAAGAGGGTTGTCACTGGAAGAAAGATCTCTGTGGTGACTGCAAACACCACCGCCCTGCCCAGAGAGCCTGTTGCACCTGGGAGGTATGAAACTGAAGCTTCCTCATCTGGAGGAAGGCTTACTAGAAGGCAAAGGAGGAAGAGAAATGCAGAGCTGCGAGCTCAGCAGTTACCTGTACCAGTCCATCCCTCCAATCTGCCAGCACCAGAATCAGAGATCAATATTCCCACTCAAAATAAGTTTTCTAACCTAAAGTGGGTAAAGAGAAATAGCTCATCTGGTGAGCTTAAGCAATCCTTCTGGGAGCGTCGACCTGAAGTTCCAGCCCCTCAGAAGATAAGAGAGCCTGAACGTCTGTCTGCCCGGGTACACCGTGTACTGAAGACAGTCAAGGAGAAGGGCTTAATGAAAAAGAAGTTCCAGAGGCCACTGATTGTTGAGGCCCGAAGAACTCCTCCAAGAGAGAGACTATCGTCTGTTGTGATAGCCAAACGAAGAAACTACCAACGCCAAGTTCCGCAGGAAGCACATCGGGGCGTGACACTTGGACCACATGTCCAAGAATCTGCCGTGGAAAGGGCCCAGCGGAAAGGCAAACAAGTTTGGAGGCCGAAGCCTCGAAAGGAAAAAATCTTTGAAGAAAAAGATAGATCAGGCGTGACATCCGGAGCAGTCTCCCGGAGATCCGCCCCTGCCAACAAAACTCGTCAGAAATGGGTCCAAAGGAAGGCCCATAATGACGACAATTATAATGACAGTCGACATCCTGGAGAGTCTTCCAGGAGATCCCGTCATTCTCCTACTTCAGCCAAAGAGGAAGTTCATTTCGATCGTAGTCCGCAGATCGAAGAAGTAATCATTCCAAGTCAAGAGCCTGAAATTCAATGGCGACGCCGCTCAGAAATTCAGGTACAAGAAGAAAAAGAATATGACGATGATGATACTATGGAGATCGAAATGGTTCGTATGGTCAGCCACATTGATGTTGAAGATGATGATGGTGATGAAGAAGACCAACAATCACAGCCGCGCGTACGTGTTTATCGACGTCGCCACAGGGCTAGACCCATTGCTAGCCAAAGTGCTCGCTCCTCAGAAGAAGGAGATGAGGAAGAAGAAGAGGTTGGAGAAAACCCCTTCGCTGGCGAAGACATCACACTCGCTGAAATGAGAAATCAAATGAGGCGACAAATGCGGAAGAAAGATAAAGAAATCTCTCAGTTGAATGATAAAATGACTGAGATGATGACTCAGATGACGGCCATGATGGAGATGATGCAGAAGACCACTTCTGTGGGCCCTGCACCGGTTCAACCCGTCAACCAAGCTGCTAATTCTCAAAACCCTCAAGCGCCTCAAGCCTCAGGAGTCAAAGGTGTACTTGAAGGTGGCAAAGAAACTAATGATCCAACCCGCCAACACACTCCCCAAAATGTGGCGAATGCCTCTGAACCTGTAACTGCATTGCAGTTGGAAGGCATAATCAGTGAAAAGATCAAGGCCATTATAGCTGCTGAACAGGCAGAGAAGTTGGTAGGAAAAGGTCGCCCGTACCCAGCAGAGTACGATCAGGTGCCATATCCAAAGGGATATTCTGTACCGAAGTTCAATATCTTCGATGGCAATAAAAATCCCAGACAACACCTGACGCAGTTCAAAGCAACCTGTGGAAATACAGGAGGCAATGATGCTCTGTTATTCAGGCAATTCGTGAGCAGCTTGAGTGGAACTGCTTTCGAATGGTACGCCGAACTGCCAAATGATTCATTAAGGACGTTTGCGGAGCTGGAAGCCTTATTCGTGAAAAGGTTTGCCAGTGCAACAGAGAAGACTACTATCGCTGATCTTGCTCTAGATAAGAGGAGAAAGGAAGAGTCAGTGACGAAATATATAACACGCTGGCGCAATCTCAGCATGAAGTGCGAGCAGCAGCTGGAAGAAGAACATGCAGTTCAATTGTTGATGGGAAACATTGATGACAAAATGCAACCCTTCTTATGCATGGCTTCAATCACCACCTTTCAAGATCTGTTGGACAGGGTGGCTAAGTTTGAAAAGTTGAATTTGTCGAAGTCAGAAAATCTCGCTGACAGACCCAAAAAGGCTAAAGCTCCTGATGCTAGGAGAAACGAAGTTTACTCTGCATTTCCTCCCAGACCTGATAAAGGTAAACGGGTAGTATATAATGTAGACAAAGGAAAACAGCCTATGCAATACGAAGAAAAGCCAAAGCAGTCTTACAATTCAAATCCTCAGCCAAAACTGGTACTTGGAGGAAACGACAAACCTCGAGCCTTTCCTAGTGGAGGAGAGCGCCAGAGGCAGACTGCAGGAACTGGTGATAGAACGTTCCCCTCCCTCAAGGAGAAAATGAATAAAGAATATTCGTTCAAGAGGGAAAGTGTTGCCAAATTATTCCGACAAGCACTCAAGAATGGTCTGGAGTTGCCAGAATGCAAAAGACCTGAAGAGTCCAAACACAGTGGCGACCCAAACTACTGTCCATATCATCGGGTAGTTAGCCATCCAATTGAAGATTGTTATGTCTTCAAAGATTGGTTAGAAAAGATGTACAAGAGGGGAGAACTGACATTATCAGATAATGTGTTGGTTCATCCCAGAAAAGAATCCACCCGGATAGTCACGTCCTCTTCCGTACTCCCGCTTAAAGAAAAAATAAAAGAACCTATTCAAGGTGAACAATGGGAGACTGTGATCTCCAAGAAGACATCAAAAATGCTGAAACAGTTAGAAGGAGTTTCTGGTGTCAAGTGGAAGTCCCCTACTGAGCCAGTACTGAATTTAAAATGGTTGTCTGCGTCCAATGCATCCACTTCTAAACAGCAACCTGTCCAAGCTAGCTCGTCAAAGTCTGGCAAAGCAAAGACGAAGTCTCCTAAGAAGAAAGCCAAGTTGAAGAAGCCTATGGCGAAGAAGACTGCAACTCAAAAGGCTATTGATAGTTTAGGTGAATATTACCAGACTGTCAGGAGGCCTATTAAGCTCAGTGATTTTATGAAAGATCTTAAAATAGATGAAAAGGAGGAAGAAGCTGATGATGAATCTCTTCCTACGGAGATATGCCGAGTCATCTCAATAACTTTAAAAATATCAGAAAGGGAGAAATACGCTAAAGAAGCGGCCCCTGAATTCTGTCTAATGGTATCATCAATGGAATTCAGTTCAGAAGATCTATGTTTTCCAGATGATGAAGATTCAGACCCAAGCATAGAATCACAAATGAAACAAGTGAAGTTGGGAGACGATTCCGAGTCTACAGATGAATCCCCAGACACAACAATGGCTGACTCTGAAGAGAATGCTTCATCAAACAAGTCTGAATCAGATGAGGTGGCCCAGGTGCAGTTGAGGAGTGGCAAGGTACTGCCGCCTCCACCAAAGAAGGGGATTCCTAACAAAGATAAAGGAAAAGAGATAATTGTCAATGAAGATATTATCCTAAATGACTCCAAGAAGAAAGAGACTTCATCTAAGGGGATAGATTACAATATCTTATCTCACTTACGGAAGATCCCAGCGCAACTCAGCATATACGATGCCCTCTTGATGTCTAAAGACCTTCGAGAAACTTTGATCCAAGCTCTCAGAGACCCCGAAAGATATGAAGCATATTTTGCTGAACGCAATTTGACTGAAGTCTTGCAAGCTCAAAATGAGCCCCTCATCACTTTTGCTAATGATGATATGATGCTTGGAACGGCGGATCACAATCGCCCTCTGTATGTTACGGCAGAGAGCGACGGTATGATGATCAGTCGAATTTTGATTGATCCCGGATCTTCCGTAAATCTTATGAGCCTTAAGGCACTGAGATCCCTCTGCCTCGATGTAGAACATCTTGGCCAAGATAAACTGATGGTGCACGGCTTCAACGAGAAAGGGCAGAAAACTCTTGGTTCGTTTATGCTTCCTCTTGTATTTGGGGAACTCCATACGGAAGCCAAATTCCATGTAATTGATGCGGACACTTCGTTCAAGGCGTTATTGGGTCGCCCATGGCTGCATGAATACGGCGTTGTCCCTTCAACATTACACCAGTGCATGAAGTATCTCAGAGAAGGAGAAGAATTCAGGATCTCTGGCGATATTCAGCCCTTTGCAGTACATGAAGTAACAGTTTATGAAGATGCTAAGTACTTCATGCCAAAGAAGCAAAAGTTGTCAAGTTCTCTTGAGGCTAGAGCATCAAATTCTAAGGCTGCAAAGAAATCCAAGCAAGAAGATGAGAAGAAGCGTGTGGGGAGAAAGAAGGCAGCGCCGACTCTTCCTAAAACATCAATCATTCCTAAAGAAAAGAAGAATGTACCTCATCTTGGGAGTGACACGGATGAAGATGATGTTACTCCTGCCAAATCTCGAAAAGTATGCCAGTCCACGGATGAATGGAGTAGGCAGATTGAATTTTCAAATGATGATTATGACTACGACTCAATCTATATGAATTCAGTGCAGAGTGTGTTCTCCAGAAGAATAGACAGTCTGTTAATTTCAGACAGCGTACTCTTAGTCACACGTGTTCCCTTGCAACATTTCAAGGAAATCATTTCGCGTGAGATTCATAAAATTGAAGAACTCTCCACTCTTTATCTGCCTCCCCGTAAAAATGGGACTGTGCCAAAGAATGTGTTATATTCCACGGGAGTTCATGAAGAGGAGAATCATGACTGGGATTGCATGCTCATCGACTCCGAGGAATTATTTCCTACGAGGCTACCCAAATTCAATACTAAAAATATTCAAAGAATGCTACGAAAGCAAATCAATATTCCTACTACCAAACGACAGCTCCGTACAAGCTTAGGCCTCTGGTATGGGAGGAGTCCGCGTCCGTTACGGCAGAAGGATACAGACGCATATAAAGGTATTGGATTCATCAAAAGAAAATTCCTCCGGAAGGAGATTTGTCGGGCGATCACATGTGGAGAAATCAAATCCGATGATGATGGTGCTGAAGAAATATGCGAAGCCAATGCTTATGATGATCAACCCGTAGAAGCTGAGCCTGCACCAGAAGAACTGGAAGATGGTGGACAAGCTGCTACGATGGACGAGCTCAAAGAAGTCAACTTGGGAACTGAGGAGGACCCTCGCCCAACCTTCATTAGCTCTCTTCTACCAACAGATCAAGTAGAAGAAATAAAAGAGTTACTATGTGAATTCAGGGACTGCTTTGCCTGGACATATGCTGAGATGCCTGGCTTATCCCCTGATGTGGCAGTTCATAAATTAGCAATCAAGCCTGATGCAGTACCTATCAAGCAAGCTCCAAGGAGAATGAGATTGGAGATTGAAGAGCAGGTGATTGCAGAAACGAAGAAGCTCATAGAAGCAGGCTTTATTCGTGAAGAAAAATATGCTGACTGGATTGCCAATATCGTCCCTGTAAAGAAGAAGAATGGCCAGATTCGTATCTGCATCGACTTCAGGGACCTCAATAAGGCATGCCCGAAAGATGACTTTCCGCTCCCAGTATCAGAACTTCTAGTTGACAATACATCTAATTACGATATGTTCTCTTTTATGGACGGATCATCGGGCTACAATCAAATTAAAATGGCGCATGAAGATGAAAGACATACATCATTCAGAACGCCTATAGGCATATTCTGCTATACAGTCATGCCATTCGGCCTGAAGAATGCTGGTGCCACATATCAACGGGCCATGACTCGTATATTTGATGATTTGATTCATCAGAAGGTCGAATGCTATGTAGATGACTTGGTCATTAAAAGCATAGGCCGAAAAGACCACATTGATGACTTGAGGATCGTGTTCGAAAGAATCAGAAAATATGATCTGAAGATGAACCCTCTCAAATGTGCATTTGGGGTATCCTCAGGGAAATTCCTAGGGTACGTTGTTCGACATCGAGGCATCGAAGTCGACCCCAACAAGATCAAGGCAATCGTGGAGATGCCACCTCCAAAGAACCTTCGACAGCTTCGCTCCTTACAAGGACAACTGGCTTTCATTCGGAGATTTATATCAAATCTATCGGGTAGGTGCCAGCCATTTTCAAAGCTAATGAAGAAAGATGTCCGTTTCAAATGGGACGCAGAGTGCCAAGAAGCATTTGACAGCATCAAAAGATATCTGTTGAATCCTCCTATTCTCGCGGCGCCAATCCCGGGGAAGCCTCTTATACTGTATACGGCAGCACTAGAAGAGTCCCTCGGAGCATTATTGGCCCAGCATAATGAAGAAGGCAAGGAGAATGCACTCTACTACATCAGTCGGAGGTTGATAGGAGCAGAAACCCGCTACTCTCCAATCGAGAAGCATTGCTTGGCCCTGATCTTCGCAGTGCAGAAGCTCCGCCATTATATGTTGTCTCACAAAATCACCTTGATATCAAAGATCGATCCGTTGAAGTTCTTGATGACAAGACCGGCGTTGACAGGTCGTTTGGCAAGGTGGGCAGTGATACTCCTGCAGTTTGATATCACATATGTCCCTCAAAAGGCAGTGAAAGGGCAGGTGTTGGCAGATTTTCTCGCTGCACATCCTATCCCTGCAGATTCTCCGCTCAACGACGATCTACCTGACGAGCAGATCATGAATGTTGAAAAAGAGGAGATGCTACGAGTATGGGAAATGTACTTTGACGGAGCATCGTCAATCAAGCGTGCTCGGCCTCCAAATCTCGAAAAGGCTCAAGCCGGAATTGGAATCATTTTCGTAGCACCCGAGGGAGGCATAATGAGATTTTCGTTCAGTTTGACTGAACCTCGGACCAATAATGAAGCTGAATATGAAGCCCTAATAGCAGGATTGGAGATTGCAATCGATGTCCGAATTCAAAATCTCCAAATCTTCGGTGATTCTCAACTTGTTGTAAATCAAGTGCTGGGAGTTTACAAAATCACCAAGTTCGAGTTGGCCTGTTATCATCGGCGAGTTCTTGATCTTATGAAGCAAATTCCCGTTGTCAAACTAACTCAAGTTCCCCGAGGTCAAAATGGCAAAGCTGATTCTCTTGCTAAATTGGCTAAAGAAATGACGAATATGGACGACGAATGACCTATAATAATTATGGTGCACAATCGACGGATCTTAGAGCCAGCATTATTACAATTCCCGCAGGCAGAGGGAATACCAAATTCAAGCCAGCAGGATACAACTCCAGTTGATCCTCAACCTCCCCAACCAGTTGATCTCGAAGAGCAACTTGAAGAACATCAAGTTCCTAAGAAAAGACGAAAGGCCAGTCAAACTTCAGAATCATGGTGGCATTGTCTAGATGTCGAGGAAGAAGATGACTGGAGACTGCCTTTCATTGATTACTTTAAAGAAAGTAAATTGCCAACAGACAAATCACTAGCTGCTCAAATCAAGAAGAGAGCGCTACGATATGCATTTGTCAACAACACATTGTATCGACGTGCTTTCGATCAAATGTGGCTAAGGTGCCTAGGGACCAAAGAAGCTGATAAAGTTGTGGCAGAAGTTCACGAAGGACTTTGTGGAGCACACCAATCAGGTCCCAAGATGGCAATCAAAATTAAAAGAATGGGCTACTATTGGCCAACCATGGTCAGAGATTGTATCAATCATGCTAAGAGGTGCCATGAGTGTCAGATCCACGGTGATGTTATACATCAACCGCCAAATCCGCTGCACCCTACAATAGCATCCTGGCCATTTGAATGTTGGGGTACTGATATTATCGGGCCGATAGATCCGCCGTCATCAGCAGGACACCGCTTCATCTTGGCAGCAACCGACTACTTCTCAAAGTGGGCAGAAGCAGTCCCATTTAAAGAAGTTACGTCCGAGCATGTGATCAACTTCTTCACCCATAATGTCGTCTACAGATTTGGTGTGCCGCGTCGCATAATCTCAGACAATGGAACTGCATTTAAAAGTACAAAAATCTACAAGTTCGTTGATCGGCATAAAATCGATTGGCGGTATTCCTCTATATATTATCCAAGAGCAAATGGCTTAGCTGAAGCTTTCAACAAAACGTTGGTGAAATTGCTAAAAAAGATTCTCTCCAAGAACAAAAGAGAGTGGCATACGAAGATGGCAGAAGCGCTATGGGCGTATCGTACAACTTACAAAACGCCAACCAAAGCCACTCCTTATTCTCTAGTATTTGGAGTTGAGGCCGTACTGCCGCTAGAAGTTGAACTTCCATCTCTTCGAGTTGCTGTCCGGAATGAGCTGACTCAAGAACAAAATGCTCGTCTAAGAATGGAGGAGCTCGATGCACTCGATGAAATCAGGTTACAAGCTCAGCAGAACCTGGAAATCTATCGAGCAAGAATGACAAAGTCCTTTGATCGAATGGTTCGTCCTCGATCATTTCAAGAAGGAGAATTGGTCCTGGTGCAGAGAAGACCAATCATCCCGCATAGAAAAATTGGTGGCAAATTTGTATCCAACTGGGAAGGACCTTTCGTCATCGAAAAGGTGTATCAGGGTGGAGCTTATCAACTTATTGATCTGAATGGTCAAAGGCCCATGCCGCCAATCAATGGCCGTTACCTGAAGAAATACTACGCATGAAATGATGTGCTTAATGTGTTATGTTTTTATGCATTATTGTTAGTATGTACATTTCATATTTTGAAACTCTCTTATGTTATGAGAATACATTTCAAAATCCTCCTGTTAGGCTGGGGGCATTTTAAATATTTATTCGGGTCGACATCGCGCTGCGTGCCGAGATCCCCGAATAAATATTTAAAATTTCAAGATTCCAATTCTATTTCATTCTAAATTGTCCCTGTGAGACAGGGGGCATTTTAAATATTTATTCGGGTCGACATCGCGCTGCATGCCGAGATCCCCGAATAAATATTTAAAATTATCAATTCAAATGCTACTTTGTGCTAAAGAATACAAAGACTTCTTTTTTAAAGCCTATGCAGGTGATCTCTTAAAGATCGAGACAACACCTTCTCCAACAAAACCAAGACTCAAAGGTCAAGAAAGAGACTTTTGTGGCTACACACTCCTACAAATTGAGCCGGAAAAGCTTGAAGTCTTTCAACAGCCTGAAGCTTAAGGTTCGAATGGGTGTAAAAGGTCGGATCCAACAAGCCCAAATATGGCCGGATCGCTGGCAGCTCCGTCTACTCAACAAGCCATAAGAACGGCCGTAGTAGCGGAACCCCCACTTCGTCAACCCGTCAGTAGAGACTGAAGAAGAACGAAGGCAAATTTGACTCGACAAGTTCAAGTGATCGTAGTCTACAAAGTTCTCCAAAACGACTGGAGAATCAAAGTTCCAGTGAAAGATGGGTCTCGAGCAACTACTGAATGTTCGTAGGCTCCAAAATCTAAAATCGCGAAGGATGACTTCAAATCTGTCAACTTCAGCAAAATCAGCATTGGGAAGCGCAATTCTCATAGCTCAAGTCTGAAGCCTGAATGGGTGTAAAAGGTCGGATCCAACAAGCCCAAATATGGCCGGATCGCTGGCAGCTCCATCTACTCAACAAGCCATAAGAAAGGCCGCAGTAGAGGAACCCCCATCTCAGCAACCAGAGGACAAAGAGCTGTCAAATTCCAGCTCTCCTAATCTGATGAACTCAAGTAACCCAGATTAAAGTCTTCTCAAGTGGTTAAGAATCAAGATACTACCTACATTCGGTATTATCAACTGAATCCATAACCTGCAAATCCTTCAACAAATCCGTAAAGCACAAAGCGAGGATAGAAGGAATTTTTCTTCAACAAGTCCGTCGAAGCACAAAGCAAAGGACCGAAGAAAACTATCCCAAAGTTCATGAAAAGCCTTAGGCCGAACTAAGGGAATTCCGTCATCAACAAGTCCGCTATGCACAAAGCTCTGGACTGATGACTTTTCGCCATCGACCTAATACAAGCCTAAGGGTTTAGGTCATTGGCATCTACTCCTTCATCAAGCCCGCCAAAGCTAGAAGCATAGGGCAGAAGGAAAATAAAAATTCTGACAAGTCAGCAAAGATAAATCAGACAATCCTTCATCAAGTCCGCAGCACAAAGCACAGGACAGAAAAATCAAAATCTCAGGACTCAAGCAAAAGTTGCAGATTGAGCACCTTGATGACATCTACAAATGTCCCTAAAAGACTGGGGGCATTTAAATATTTATTTGGGTCGACATCGCGCTGCATGCCGAGATCCCCAAATAAATATTTAAAATTTCATCAAAATACAAGCATATGATAGAAAAATCTTGAGCATATGCTATCCACTAACGTCAATCTACAAAGATAAGATATCAACCATCTATGGATACATTCAAGATAGCAGTGGAGAAAGAGAGTAGTGTGACATCCAAACAAGATTTTGGAGATCCACTAAAAGAAAGTTAGTGTGACATCCAAACAATTTTTGGAGATCCACTAAATGAAAATCCGTGTGACATCTAGAATAGATATCTAGAGATCCATAGGGTCAATTAGCATGCAACAAACGTGGCCCGCTCCAGACGCCTACCACATTTGTTGGGGGGCATTTGTTGACCTGCCGCCGTATAAAACAAAAAAAAGAATTTTTTTTTAAATCCACGTACCTGTCCGGCGCCGAACTCCGCACGTCGTAGCCACGATCGACATCCCATCTCCCACGACTCTGCCGCGTTGTTAAAATGAGCACGAAGGGCTCTCGTTCACGCTTCTTCCTCCTCTTCCTCTCCCGCTCTCTCCCTCTCTCGCTCAATCCTTCTCCTTCGTAGCTGTTCGACTTTGGCTCCTTCGATGACTTTCCTTCTTATCTGAATCGGAAGTTACGACATTTTGATCGGAACTAGAACAGGAGCTCGCGGGCTGCGGGGTTAACTTCTTCCCCATCCGGTGCTTCTGCGACTCCTTGTGGCTGCTCGGCCTAGCTCCTTCGACGGCATTCCCATTCTGTAGGACCGGAAGCTACAACATTTTGATCGGAGGCAACGACGGTGAGCTCGCCTTGCCCTTCCTGCCGAATCGGAAGTCACAACATTTGGATCGGAAGTTGCAAACGGGAGCTTGCTCGGCGTGATCCCCCGTGGCTGTTCGACGTTACTCCCACCGACGCCGCCCCTACCTATTGGATCGGAAGTTAAGACATTTTGATCGGAAGCAGACGGGAGCTCGTGGCTGTGAAGGTAACCTTTTACCCTTCACGCGTTTCTCGGCCAAATCCTTTTGCCGAACAGAGAGATAGTGAGAGGGAGGGATATTTTAATTAATTAAATTTTTTTGGTTAATAATAATTAATTAATCTTAATAATAATTAATTAAAATTAATTATAATTAAATATTTTAATTACATTTAATTATTCTTAATAATAATCATTTAAAATTAATTAAATTAATTTTAATTAATTAGTTTTAATTATGGTTAATTATTATAATTAATAATTAACTATAATTAATTAAAAATTAATTAAAATTTATTTGAATTTTAATTGATTATTATTAATTAAAATTAAGTATAATTAGGTATTGTAATTATAGTTAATTATTATAATTATAATTAATTAAAAAAAAAGGTTAATTAATTATAATTAATTTAAAAAGAGAGAAGTGCTTGCTCCCGCCTCGATCCTCGAGCCGACAGTCGCCGACGACTCTCCACCGTCGGGTTCCAAGGTATAAATTTCTGACTTAAATCCCGTCCTCGACGTTTGCAGCGGACCGGGGAACCACCTATACGCGCTCTTGTAGCACGGTGGGAGGGAGCCCGGTGCGAAGCATACGACGAGGCGGGTAAGCCCTATACACGCTCTTGTAGCGTGGTGGGGATGGTCCTCGACCTCGACACCGACACCGCCGACGACTGCTACGTAAGGTATAATTTCTAACTCCAATCCCATTCTCGACGTTTGTAGCGGACCGGAGAACCACCTATACGCGCTCTTGTAGCACGGTAGGAGGGAGCCCGGTGCGAGGCATACGACGAGGAGGGAGAGCCCTATACACGCTCTTGTAGCGTGGTGGGGAGTCACTGCTGTTCTGGTACGTCACTGTTGTTCTGATACGGATACTACTGAAGGCCCCATACACGCTCTTGTAGCGTGGTGGGATGAAATTTTGTACGGCCGCGGTGTCTACGGACACCTACCATACACGCTCTAGTAGCGTGGTGGGAAGGCCCAGCTCCCCAATTTTCCCCCAAACAGGGGATATGCCGGGGTGCTGCCGAAATTTTCACTGAAATGTACAAAGACTTGAACAATTTGAAGACCTTCTTGGGCAACAATATAGAAGACCTGTACTCGAACAAAAAATGCACAGAAATTGAACTAAAATGAGCAGAGGACCTGTACAAGAACAGAGGACTTGTGGACCTAAATCAGAACCAAAATTCAAATGATTTCTAAAGACCAAATTCAAATGAAATAAATCAAGCTGAAGCCCAATTCAAATCATTTGAACAAGAAATTGTACCTCAAAAGATCCCAGAAAACTTTGAACAAGCACTTGAACTTGTTCTTGGAACTCAAACTGTGCAATATCAGGGGACCCGAACATAGAACTCAAACTCAAATTGAACTCAACTTGAATCCAAATAAGACAAGTGCAAGAGGACTCAAATTCAAATGAACTCAGATCTGATTGCAAGAGAGTTGAACAACATGAACTTTAAAGAACTCAACTCATATGTCTTGATTTTGGGTTTTTGAATTGAGGACCACAAGAGACTTTAATCTCTAAGGGCTTCAGGAGACCTGAACTTCTACTCAAATTCAGTCTACAATTTTAATATGCACATCGGTTTGAACATGAACTAAATTCAAATATGGGTTTAGATATTGGATCTAAACAAAGTATAGAATGACATGGACTACTGAATGACCAGCAAATAATCAAGCCTCAGCTACTAGCAAACATGTATGAGTGAATGCAACGAACTCCTACGACAATCCCCACAATGCCTGTTGATTGAGAAGGCAACACTACTATTAGATAGTCAAAGACCTGTCCTCTATAAACAAATCCAGACATTAAACCACCTGAGATTGGTGATAGGTGGGCATGATGTTGGCAACAATGGGTCTTCTACAAACATTTTTAGGAGGTCGTAGTAGATGCAGCAATCCCCTGCAAATGGATACTTGTGGATAACAACAGTGTGTATGTCGTATGTACAACGAACCACTGTGGGCACAAGTATGAATATCACATACAGCAACGGTGATCAAGATCTTCAAGTATTTTGAGTACAACGGCAACCCGATGTACGAAAAGTTTATTACATTAAAGATCTCGAAAGGAGATCTTTTCAAAGCAAAACAATAATCAACGGACTCCAAAGTCCAGAAAATCCTTCCCCGGTGAATGAGAAAGGGGGAGTCAACATCAAAACGCCACGCCACCGGATCTGCAACCTTTGATACAAGCAGACAGAAGGCGTCCACATTCTATAATCCAACGCCACCGGATCTGCAACACTCCTACTAGCAGACAGAAGGCGTCAATAAGATCTGAAATAAATACCCCTGCACGTACACTATAAATTGTATACACATAGGTACACCAAAGAGGTATATAAAAATCACCCGCATGGGCCCCGACGAGCGTGTTATTGGTACACACGTGACGCTTAGGGATGCTGCGCGGGTTGACAAGTGAATTCAAGTTCGAATCCGATCCTTCTATACGGATCAATAGAAGTCGACAAGATTCGAACTACCTAACAAAATACACGGTTGTATCGAACGGTGTATTTGTTTAAATACATTCTTATTAGGCCTTCAAAGCCTAAAATCAAGAGAATTCACTAAACGAAAGGCATAAAGCCTACGAGAAACCCGATCCCCTATCGATAAGTTGATAGGGCCGACAAGGTTCAATCAAATGAAAATGACCCCAAATACCCCGATGATGGCCGTGTTGAATGACTATCTCAACCGGAGGGGTTCCCAAACATTTTTCAAACATCACTCAAAATTCTCCAAAAATCCAACAAATCCCAAATTCCAAAATATTTAAAATATGAAATCCAACCATCCACACTTAAGGCAAAATCCATTCACCCTCCGCAACAGTCTGTCGGGGTGGACAAATTCAAATAAACTCTAGCTCACAAAGAGCCAAATGCCTAGTCAAAAATATCACTATGATCCATTCTCAAACAATCTCCTGCCAGTAATGACGTGGTACGTGTCCTCTAACCGGCGGTCTGCCGCTAAATGGCACCGCAGGATAAACGGTTACGATGACCCGGGGCCCTCTGAACCGAGTGGTTTTGCCGCCAAATGGCACCACGAAATATCGGTCATGGCCGGAGCCAATACGTTCCTTATTGGCATCAAATCCTTGAGATATGAATTAATAGGATATGATCGATAGGGCACAAAGCTCTCTGTTAGCTAAGGTGGATTCAAATTTGTCCCCTTAGACAAACATCCAACCCCGGTCTACAAGGTCCCCTTGGACGAAGCAACCCATGGCTGTTGACAAGGATCCTTCTGTCAGGTTGGGTCGACTACCTCCTCTGACTAAGTAGACCAGGGACCACGATGGCCCGGGACGACGGAACCATGGGATCTTGATCGGGTCCATCATCCATTCTCCCACCATCTGCTTTAAGTGCTAGATGGTGAAATTTCTATTTTTAAATATAAAATTTTCCCAAATGTCCCAATCCAAATCTTCAAATCTTTCAAACCCAACTCTTCAATTTCCAACCATTTTTCAACATCCGAAACCTATGCTGCTACTATATGCCAGATACACGTATGTTCTACGTATCTGATTGACGACTAGCCTTAATCGAAAGTTCTCTCTCATGATTGAGAGGGGTAATTAACTATAGGGGCTTGCGCCTATAGGAAACCAGAACTCAGATCATAAAGTCCTCGCAAATGAGGGCGAAATCTCTGGGTAGTGTCTTATCTACAAACCCATCTGCCTTCCAAAATTTACCTCGGAACTTAATTCG
Source organism: Dendrobium huoshanense (assembly GCA_016618105.1). NCBI lineage: Eukaryota > Viridiplantae > Streptophyta > Magnoliopsida > Asparagales > Orchidaceae > Dendrobium > Dendrobium huoshanense. Next base: position 17,745,481 of record CM028348.1, read on the forward strand.
TTAAAACTCCCTCGCTGAATAAAAGAAATCGCGCGATGCGGAGGCCGAGGCCGAATTTTCGGAGCCCACATTGGTCCTATGATGCACCGACACTTCTCCTCAAAGAGACGTGCAATGTCCGACACCGTGTCCCACACGACACTCGTCTGACACTCCTCCGACACGTGTTGGACACGTCAAAAACGTGTCCGATTAAAAAGAATATTAAAAAAAATTGGACACGCGTATCTTAAATATTTTATAATTTTTTTTTAAAATATAATTTCTTATATTTTGTGAGATTTAAACTAAATTTCTTATTTCCTATCCACAACACCAAATCAACGTCTACATTTAATACCCATTTATCGAATATTCTCATTTTCATTTCTCTTTGGCAGTGAAGGTATTTTCATCTCCTCTCTTTTTGCACAATTACAAATCTTCCTCTTGTTGAATCAGAGTTGAAAGCAAAGATATTCAATGATGATGATATTGAAGGCCAAAAACAAACCTCTAAAGCTAATCCTAGTAGTTGAAGCTTGAATGCTTGATGTTGTAGTAAGTGATTATTTGTTTATATTTTTGTGGTTGTATTAGATATTTTGTACTAAATATTTTATATTATAAGTTAGACAAGTTATCATGTCATTCATTTATTATTATTTGTCATTTTTAATATGATATTACATTAATATATATACACTATATAAAAAAATATGTTGTCGTGTTTGCGCCGTACCCTTGTCCTATATTTTTTAAAAAAACCGTGTCCCGTGTCCGTGTCCGTGTCCGTGTCGTGTCGTGTCCGTGTCGCCGTGTCCGTGTCCATGCATCATAGGATTGGTCCTTACATCTGTACCACAATATATATCTTTCCTCACATATGAAACAAAGCCCCTTCATACTCTTATTTTGTAACTTAGTTTTTGTGAGCTTTTTGATGTTTTCACCAGGTCTCCCTCTTGTAGTCTTCTCCTTCGGGGTCTCCCTAAGAGTACATGGTGTCGGTTCCTTGGATGCCAAAAAGGTGGTGGTCATCATATACGAACCCCCTAAGTTGCCTTAAGTCCCTCTCTCTAAGTGCCTATGATCTTCCATTAATTGGGCTATCTCAATTGCCTCGCTCAAATTACGATGCCTCATCACTTTACCTATCGCCCAAATTTTTGGTTTGAGCCCTTACATAAAGTTCCCCTCCAGCATAGTCTTTGGAAGTTGGTCTAGTCTGCTATTTAGGTGCTCAAACTGCTCATGATATTCCGCCATTATCTCCTCCTACGTTAGGGCGAATAATTACTCATAGAAGGCCCCTCCCTCGCTGGTTCAGAAACGTTCCAACAAGCTGTCTTTAAATTCCTTCCAGATTCTTGTGAGTTGCCTCGTATCCTTCCACTAGTACCAATGCAACAATTTTCCCCCCAAGCACATCCCGACTGCCATCAGTCTATTCTCCTCTATCAACCTATTGATAGTAAAGTACCTTTCCACCTTGTTGATCTATACCTGGGCATCTTCTTACTCAATAATAGACATATTTAGTTTTCTCATCCTCGGATTTCTTTCGTTCCCCTATTTCCTCCATAATTTCTCATTCCCTAAGGGGGTGGTTCCTCCCAAGTATCCCAATCATCCCTTTTATGCTTGTATTCAAATTTTTCATCAAATTCCCACATTCTCTTTTCAAATTCATAACCCATTGGATCATAATCAGTAATTCTCCTTCTAAATTCAAACCCTCATTTTTCAAATTCCTCACCCCTTTGATCATAATCAGCTCCTCTTCTTTCAAATTCAACCTTCCTTGGTCATAATTAGCCCTTCCCCTTTTAAATTCCGTCCCTCTCCTCTCAAATTCAGCATCTCTTGATTCATACCCGACCTCCTCATGCCTCTCCCCATACCCTCTATCCGGCTCCTCCATAGGAATAGGCTATAGGGGAGGCATTCTCTATTCTCCCTCCAGAATCTCCACATCCTGATCTTCCTTTCTCCTTATCGGATTTAGGTTTTCTGACTTTAATTCTCCACTGCCTTGGTTGCCGGAGGCTTCCCTCGCCTCCGACGACGCCATTTTGGGCTAGCCCTAGAGCAATTTTTTCAACATTTCCTCCATGATGAAAAATTTTCCATCCATCTTCTCGTTGATGGCTGAAATTTAACTTTTCAGATCTAAATATTGAGTTTGGATATCAGAAATTTTATATTTTAATTGTCTAATCTCCCCTTCCAACGTTTCTATTGTTGACCTGCTGCCGTATAAAACAAAAAAAAAGAGAAGAAAAAAAATTTAAAATCCACGTACCTGTCCGGCACCGAATTCAGCACGTCGTCGTCGCTGAAATCGCGAATATCCCGCGACCGCCAATCCCACGTTCGCCTTGAATGCATTGTCTGCCCCGACGCTTTGCCTGGCGTTATTAAAATATCGGAGGAGACGAGGCTCTCAGTTTTTCTCTCTCATTTTTCCCTCTCGCATGTTTCTCCGATCCCTTTGCTGTTCGACTTCGTAGCTTCGACGATCTTCCCTACTCGTCAGCTCGGAAGCAACAACAGGAGCTAACTGGCGTGAAGTTAACCTCCTCCCTTTGGCGTCACTTCTCCGACTCCTCCCCGCTGTTCGGCTTCACTCCTTCGACGACTCGCCCTTCCAGTCGGATCGAAGTTACGACAGTTTGATCGGGAGCAACTCGGGAGCTCGCTGGCTACGGAGATAACTTTCTCCCTTTCGAACAGCTTCTCCGACTCCTTGGCCGCCCGACTTCGCTCCCATCGACGACCTTCCCTTCCAGTCGGATCGGAAGTTACGACATTTTGATCGGAGCTAACCACGGGAGCTTGCCGTGAAGATAACTTTCTCCCTTCGGCGCCTCTTCTTCAGCTCCTCCGTGACTGTTCGACCGCTCCTTCAACGACATTCCCTTCTTGAGGGACCGGAAGTCCGACATTTTGATCGGAAACAACAACGGGAGCTCACTGTGTGTGAAGGTAACTCCCTCCCTTTCGTGCACTTCTCGGCCAAATCCCGTGGATCCGTCGAACCCGAGAGAGAGAGGGAGAGACTAACTAGTTTATTTTAATTAAAATTACTTTTTAATTAATATTAATTTTAATTATTTTAATTAATTATAATTAGTATAATTAATTATAATGATTTAATTAAATAATTATAATTAATGTTAATTAATTATAATGATTTAATTAAATAATTATAATTAATGTTAATTAATTATAATGATTTAATTAAATTAATTTTAATTAATTATAATTTTTTTAATTAATTACAATTAATTTTTATTAATTAATTAAATTTAATTAATATTAATTAATTCTAGTTAATTAAAGATAAATATGATTAGTTATTTTAATTAATTATATAAATAATTAATTACTTTAATTAATCATAAACATAATTAATAAAAAAAATAATTATAGTTAATAATTAATTATAACTAATATTTTAATTAAAATAAAATATATCTGCTTTCCTTGCCTCGATCCTCGAGCCGACACTGCCAGCCCGCCGGGACTTCAAAGGTATAAAATTCTAACTTAAATCCCGTTCTCGACGCTTGCAGCGGACCGGAGAACCACCTATACGCGCTCTTGTAGCACGGTAGGAGGGAGCCCGGTGCGAAGCATACGGCGAGGCGGGTAAGCCCTATACACGCTCTTGTAGCGTGGTGGGGATGGTTCTCGACCTCGACACCGACACCGCCGACGACTGTTACGTAAGGTATAACTTCTAACTCCAATCCTATTCTCGACGTTTGCAGCGGACCGGAAAACCACCTATACGCGCTCTTGTAGCACGGTAGGAGGGAGCCCGGTGCGAAGCATACGACGAGGCGGGAGAGCCCTATACACGCTCTTGTAGCGTGGTGGGGAGTCACTGCTGTTCTGGTACGTCACTGCTGTTCTGGTACGGGTACTGCTGAAGGCCCCATACACGCTCTTGTAGCGTGGTGGGATGAAATTTTGTACGGCCGCGGTGTCTACGGACACCTACCATACACGCTCTAGTAGCGTGGTGGGAAGGCCCAGCTCCCCAATTTTCCCCCAAACGGGGGAGACGCCGGGAGGCTGCCGAAATTTCGGGTGAAATATTACTCTACTCGGAACCTATTTTGAACTCAAAGAACATGCAAGAATTGGGGTTCAAGTGAACAAGAACAGAAGACTTGTGGACCGCCGAAATTTGATTGAAAACATGCAAAGGAATTGAATAAAATCTAAATGACTAATAAGGATCCGAACCAAATAAGAATGAAATCAAATTGGAACCAAAATCAAATCAATTTGAATTTCAAAGAACTCCTGAAGATCCTGAACCAAAGATTTGAACTTGCACTCTACACTCAAAGTTAGAACAAGATGTGGACAACAAGAACCTGTTCATTTGAACATGAACTGCACGACACCAAGTAAAGTTTGGATTTGCAAATAATAGATTCAAATCCAGGTGAATTCCATATGGAAGTAGAAGACTTGAATGAATATTGAAGACTCATATTGAGTTTGAAACTCAAGTCTGAATGAAATTGAACTTGGATCCAAACACATACAAGGACAAGGCTTGAATCCTGTGCAAGGGAGCTCAAACTACAATAACATTTGTATGGTCAAGAGTGACTCAAGATGCGTCACAAGACCTCGATGCACACTCTCCTACAAATACTTCTAGGAGGTCGTAGCGAATGCGACTGATCTCCAGCAAATGAATACTTGTGGATAACAACAGTGTGTGTCGTATGTATAACGAATCACTGTGGACACAAGTACATCTCCTACGATGATCCCCACGAGATCAAACAAATACAATCAAACCATCCGAGATTGGTGAAAGAGGTGGGCACAATACCAATGTCAATGGGTTTCCTACAAATATCTTCAGAAGGTTGTAGTGAGTACAACAGTTCCCTGCAAATGGCTACAAACAACTTGTGGATAACAACAGTGGATATATCGTAGGCACGACGAACCACTGTGGGCACAAGTATGAATATCACCTATAGCAACGGTGATCAAGATCTTCAAATATTTCGAGTACAACGGCAACCCGATGTACGAAAAAGTCCATTACATTAAAGATCTCGAAAGGAGATATTTTCAAAGCAAAGCAACAATCAGTGGACTTCAAAGTCCAAAAGAAAACCCTCCCCGGTGATTGAGAAAGGGGGAAGGGGTCAACATCAAGACCAAATCGCCACCGGATCTGCAACACTTATACAAGCAGACAGAAGGCGTCTACAATCTACAACGCCACGCCACCGGATCTGCAACACTGATATAAGCAGACAGAAGGCGCCTATTCCAAAAATACCCCCATGTGCACCATAAATTGTATACACATAGGTACACTAAAAGGGGTAAAAGAAATTATAAAACCCGCATGGGCACCGACGAGCGTGTTATTGGTACACACGTGATGCTTAGGGATGCTGTGCGGGTTGACAAGTGAATTCAAGTTCGAATCCGATCCTTCTATACGGATCAATAGAAGTCGACAAGATTCGAACTACCTAACAAAATACACGGTTGTATCGAACGGTGTATTTGTTTAAATACATTCTTTTTAGGCCTTCAAAGCCTAAAATCAAGAGAATTCACTAAACAAAAGGCACAAAGCCTACGAGAAACCTGATCCCCTATCGATAAGTTGATAGGGTCGACAAGGTTCAATTAAATGGAAATGACCCCTAAACACCCCGATGATGGCCGCGTTGATTGAAGATCTCAACCGGAGGGGTTCTCAAATATTTCAAATGTCTTCCAAATACCCAAAGTCCACACAAAATCCATACTCCAGAAATCCAAATCAATCCCAAATTCCAAGATATTTAAATTTGAAATAAATCCATCCACACTTAAAAGCAAAACCCATCCACCCTCCGCAACAGTCTGCCGGGGTGGACAAATTCAAATAAACTCTAGCTCACAAAGAGCCAAATGCCTAGTCGAAAATATCACTAGGATCCATTCTCAAACAATCTCCTGCCAGTAAGGACGTGGTACGTGTCCTCTAACCGGCGGTCTGCCGCTAAATGGCACCGCAGGATAAACGGTTACGACGACCCGGGGCCCTCTGAACCGAGTGGTTTTGCCGCCAAATGGCACCACGAAATACCGGTTATGGCCAGAGCCAATACGCTCCTTATTGGCATCAAATCCTTGAGATATGAATCAATAGGATATGATCGATAGGGCACAAAGCCCTCTGTTAGCTAAGGTGGATTCAAATTTATCCCCTTAGACAAACATCCAACCCCGGTCTACAAGGTCCCCTTGGACGAAGCAACCCATGGCTGCCGACAAGGATCCTTCTGTCAGGTTGGGTCGACTACCTCCTCTGACTAAGTAGACCAGGGACCACGATGGCCCGGGACGACGGAACCATGGGATCTTGATCGGGTTCATCATCCATTCCCCCACCATCTGCTTTAAGTACAAGATGGTGAAATTTCTGTTTTAAATATCAACTATATCCAATTCTCCAAATTCTCAAATCCAAATCTAGTTCCCCAATCTCAAATATCCAAACCCATGCTGCTACTATATGCCAGATAACACGTATCTCTATACGTATCTGATCGACGACTAGCCTTAATCGAAAGTTCTCTCTCGTGATCGGGAGGGGTAATTAACTATAGGGGCTTGCGCCTATAGGAAACCAGAACTCAGATCATAAAGTCCTCACAAAATGAGGGCGAAATCTCTGGGTAGTGTCTTATCTACAAACCCATCTGCCTTCCAAAATTTACCGCGGAACTTAGTTCGTTGAAACTCTCTCGCCAAATAAGAAAAAGCGAGCGGAGGCCGGGGCCGAATTTTCGGAGCCCACAGATTTCTGGCGACTCCGCTGGGGAATGGTTTCTCTTTCCATCTTTGGCTAGTCGTATAAATGTTATAGTAGCAGCCAAAATGCTATGTTCTATATGGTGAACATCAGGATGTGACATTTGGTTCTTATGTCCAAAAATCCATTACTGAAAGTTCCTGATAATGAATCTTTTAAATAAGATCAGTGGAAATTCGTTTAGCAGGGCTTTTAATTCCATGCTAACTTTCCTGCTTCTACTGTTGGTTCTGCGTTATCTCTTTGTTATGAAAGCGTGGGGTGATGTATCAATTCTGATCACTAACTCCTGTCTTTCATTTTTGTAGAATGGAAATGCAGGACACCCCAATGACCGTCCAACTGGGACGAGGAGCTAAAATTCAACTGGCGAATGCTGTCATTGAAACTGAAAATACTGGAGCCACCATCCACTTTGGTGGGCTCGAATTCTCAGCAGCTACTGCAAAGGCTGCAGCCGTTCCTGTGTACGGCGTAAACTCTGAAGAACTTTCTGGAAGATCCTATTCTACAAGGACTGCTGCCAGAGGTACTGCCCAAGGAAGAACATCTGTATTTGAAAGACTATCCCAGCCTGAGACCCTTACTGCAAAGAGGGTTGTTACTGGAAGAAATATTTCTGTGGTGACTGCTAACACCACTAACTTGCCCAGAGAGCCTGTTGCACCTGGGAGGTATGAAACTGAAGCTTCCTCATCTGGAGGAAGGCTTACTAGAAGGCAAAGGAGGAAGAGAAATGCAGAGCTGCGAGCTCAGCAGTTACCTGTACCAGTCCATCCCTCCAATCTGCCAGCACCAGAATCAGAGATCAATATTCCCACTCAAAATAAGTTTTCTAACCTAAAGTGGGTAAAGAGAAATAGCTCATCTGGTGAGCTTAAGCAATCCTTCTGGGAGCGTCGACCTGAAGTTCCAGCCCCTCAGAAGATAAGAGAGCCTGAACGTCTGTCTGCCCGGGTACACCGTGTACTGAAGACAGTCAAGGAGAAGGGCTTAATGAAAAAGAAGTTCCAGAGGCCACTGATTGTTGAGGCCCGAAGAACTCCTCCAAGAGAGAGGCTATCGTCTGTTGTGATAGCCAAACAAAGAAATTACCAACGCCAAGTTCCGCGGGAAGCACATCGGGGCGTGACACTCGGACCATATGTCCAAGAATCCGTCGCCGAAAGGGCCCAGCGGAAAGGCAAACAAGTTTGGAGGCCGAAGCCTCGAAAGGAAAAGATTTTTGAAGAAAAAGATAGACCAGGCGTGACATCCGGAGCTGTCTCCCGGAGATCCGCCCCTGCCAACAAAACTCGTCAGAAATGGGTCCAAAGGAAGGCCCATAATGACGACAATTATATGGACGGTCGACATCCTGGAGAGTCTTCCAGGAGATCCCGTCATTCTCCTACTTCAGCCAAAGAGGAAGTTCATTTCGATCGTAGTCCGCAGATCGAAGAAGTAATCATTCCAAGTCAAGAGCCTGAAATTCAGTGGCGACGCCGCTCAGAAATTCAGGTACGAGAAGATGAAAAAGAATATGACGATGATGATACTATGGAGATTGAAATGGTTCGTATGGTCAGCCACATTGATGTTGAAGATGATGATGGTGATGAAGAAGACCAACAATCACAGCAGCGCGTACGTGTTTATCGACGTCGCCACAGGGCTAGATCTATTGCCAGCCGAAGTGCTCGCTCCTCAGAAGAAGGAGATGAGGAAGAAGAAGAGGTCGGAGAAAATCCCTTTGCTGGCGAAGACATCACACTCGCTGAAATGAGAAATCAAATGAGGCGACAGATGCGAAGGAAAGATAAAGAAATCTCTCAGTTGAATGATAAAATGACTGAGATGATGACTCAGATGACGGCCATGATGGAGATGATGCAGAAGACCACTTCTGTGGGCCCTGCACCGGCTCAACCCATCAACCAATCTGCTAATCCTCAAAATTCTCAAGCACACCAAGCTTCAGGAGTGAAAGGTATACCTGAAGGTGGCTATAAGAACGATGATCCTACTCGCCAACGCACTCCCCAAAATGTGGCGAATGCCTCTGAACCTGTAACTGCATCGCAGTTGGAAGGCATAATCAGTGAAAAGATCAAGGCCATTATAGCTGCTGAACAGGCAGAGAAGTTGGTAGGAAAAGGTCGCCCGTACCCAGCAGAGTACGATCAGGTGCCATATCCAAAGGGATATTCTGTGCCGAAGTTCAATATTTTCGATGGCAATAAAAATCCCAGACAACATCTGGCGCAGTTCAAAGCAACCTGTGGGAACACAGGGGGTAATGATGCTCTGCTATTCAGGCAATTCGTAAGCAGCTTGAGTGGAACTGCTTTCGAATGGTATGCCGAGCTGCCAAATGATTCTCTGAAGACCTTCGCAGAATTAGAGGCCTTATTCGTGAAGAGATTTGCCAGTGCAATAGAGAAGACTACCATTGCTGATCTTGCCCTTGATAAAAGGAGGAAGGAAGAGTCAGTAACAAAATACATAACACGCTGGCGCAATCTCAGCATGAAGTGCGAGCAGCAATTAGAAGAAGAACATGCAGTTCAACTATTGATGGGGAACATTGATGATAAAATGCAACCCTTTCTTATGCATGGCTTCAATCACCACCTTTCAAGATCTGTTGAACAGGGTGGCTAAGTTTGAAAAGTTGAATTTGTCAAAGTCAGAAAATCTCGTTGACAGACCCAAAAAGGCTAAAGCTTCTGATGCTAGGAGAAACGAAGTTTACTCTGCATTTCCTCCCAGATCTGATAAAGGTAAACGGGTAGTATATAATGTAGACAAAGGAAAACAGCCTATGCAATACGAAGAAAAGTCAAAGCAGTCTTACAATTCAAATCCTCAGCCAAAACTGGTACTTGGAGGAAACGACAAACCTCGAGCCTTTCCTAGTGGAGGAGAGCGCCAGAGGCAAATCACAGGAACTGGTGATAGAACGTTCCCCTCCCTCAAGGAGAAAATGAATAAAGAATATTCGTTCAAGAGGGAAAGTGTTGCCAAATTGTTCCGACAAGCACTCAAGAACGGTCTAGAATTGCCAGAATGCAAAAGACCTGAAGAGTCCAAACACAGTGGCGACCCAAACTACTGCCCATATCATCGGGTAGTTAGCATCCAATTGAAGATTGTTATGTCTTCAAAGATTGGTTAGAAAAGATGTACAAGAGGGGAGAACTGACATTATCAGATAATGTGTTGGTTCGTCCCAGAAAAGAATCCACCCGGGTAGTCACGTCCTCTTCCGTACTCCCGCTTAAAGAAAAAATGAAAGAACCTATTCAAGGTGAACAATGGGAAACGGTGGTTTCCCAGAAGACAACAAAGATGTTGAAACAGCTTGAAGGAGTTCCTGGTGTCAAATGGAAGTCTCCTACTGAGCCAGTACTGCATTTAAAATGGTTGCCTGTGTCACAAGCATCCACCTCTAAACAGCAACCTGGCCAAGCTAGCTCGTCAAAATCCGGCAAAGCAAAGACGAAGTCTTCTAAGAAGAAAGCCAAGTTGAAGAAGCCTGTGGCGAAGAAGACTGCAACTCAAAAGGCTATTGATAGTTTAGGTGAATATTACCAGACTGTCAGGAGGCCTATTAAGCTCAGTGATTTTATGAAAGAGCTTAAAATAGATGAAAAGAAAGAAGAAGCTGAAGATGAATCTCTTCCTACGGAGATATGCCGAGTCATCTCAGCAACATTAAAAATAGCAGAAAGGGAGAAATACGCTGAAGAAGCGGCCCCTGAATTCTGTCTAATGGTATCATCAATGGAATTCAGTTCAGAAGATCTATGTTTTCCAGATGATGAAGATTCAGACCCAAGCATAGAATCACAAATGAAACAAGTGAAGTTGGGAGACGATTTCGAGTCTACAGATGAATCCCCAGACACAACAATGGCTGACTCTGAAGAGAATGCTTCATCAAACAAGTCTGAATCAGATGAGGTGGCCCAGGTGCAGTTGAGGAGTGGCAAGATATTGCCGCCTCCACCAAAGAAGGGGATTCCTAACAAAGATAAAGGAAAAGAGATAATTGTCAATGAAGATATTATCCTAAATGACTCCAAGAAGAAAGAGACTTCATCTAAGGGGATAGATTACAATATCTTATCCCACTTGAGGAAGATCCCAGCACAACTCAGCATATATGATGCCCTCTTGATGTCTAAAGACCTTCGAGAAACTTTGATCCAAGCTCTTAAGGACCCCGAAAGATATGAGGCATATTTTGCTGAGCGCAACTTGACGGAAGTCTTGCAAGCTCGAAATGAGCCCCAATCATCACCTTTGCTGAGGATGATATGATGCTTGGAACGGCAGATCACAATCGCCCATTGTATGTTACGGCAGAGAGCGACAATATGGATGATCAGTCGAATTTTGATTGATCCCGGATCTTCCGTAAATCTTATGAGCCTTAAGGCACTAAGATCCCTCTGCCTCGATGTGGAACATCTTGGCCAAGATAAACTGATGGTGCACGGCTTCAACGAGAAAGGGCAAAAAACTCTTGGTTCGTTTATGCTTCCTCTTGTATTTGGGGAACTCCATACGGAAGCCAAATTCCATGTAATTGATGCGGACACTTCGTTCAAGGCGTTATTGGGTCGCCCCTGGCTGCATGAATACGGCGTTGTCCCTTCAACATTACACCAGTGCATGAAGTATCTCAGAGAAGGAGAAGAATTCAGGATCTCTGGCGATATTCAGCCCTTTGCAGTACATGAAGTAACAGTTTACGAAGATGCTAAGTACTTCATGCCAAAGAAGCAAAAGTCGTCAAGTTCTCTTGAGGCTAGAGCATCAAATTCTAAGGCTGCAAAGAAACCCAAGCAAGAAGATGAGAAGAAGCGTGTGGGGAGAAAGAAGGCAGCGCCGACTCTTCCAAAATCACAAATCATTCCTAAAGAAAAGAAACATGTACCTCATCTTGGGAGTGACACGGATGAAGATAATGTTACTCCTGCCAAATCTCGAAAAATATGCCAGTCCACGGATGAATGGAGTAGGCAGATTGAATTTTCAAATGATGATTATGACTACGACTCAATCTACATGAACTCAGTGCAGAGTGTGTTCTCCAGAAGAATAGACAGTCTGTTGATTTCAGACAGCGTACTCGTAGTCACACGTGTTCCCTTGCAACATTTCAAGGAAATCATTTCGCGCGAGGTTCATAAAATTGAAGAACTCTCCACTCTTTATCTGCCTCCCCGTAAAAATGGGACTGTGCCAAAGAATGTGTTATATTCCACGGGAGTTCATGAAGAGGAGAATCATGACTGGGATTGCATGCTCATCGACTCCGAGGAATTATTTCCTACGAGGCTACCCAAATTCAATACTAAAAATATTCAAAGAATGCTACGAAAGCAAATCAATATTCCTACTACCAAACGACAGCTCCGTACAAGCTTGGGCCTCTGGTATGGGAGAAGTCCGCGTCCATTACGACGAAAGGATATAGATGCATATAAAGGCATTGGGTTCATCAAACGAAAATTCCTCCAGAAAGAGACTTGTCAAGCAATCACATGCGGAGAAATCAAATCTGATGATGATTATGATGAAATATGCGAAGCTGATGATTATGATGATCAACCCGTAGAAGCCTGAGCCTGCACCAGAAGAACTGAAGATGGTGGACAAGCTACTACAATGGACGAGCTCAAAGAAGTCAACTTGGGAACTGAGGAGGACCCTCGCCCAACCTTCGTTAGCTCTCTTCTACCAGAAGATCAAATAGAAGAAATAAAAGAGCTACTATGTGAATTCAGGGACTGCTTTGCCTGGACATATGCTGAGATGCCTGGCTTATCCCCTGATGTGGCAGTTCACAAATTGGCCATCAAGCCTGATGCAGCACCCGTCAAGCAAGCTCCAAGGAGAATGAGATTGGAGATTGAAGAGCAGGTGATTGCAGAAACGAAGAAGCTCATAGAAGCAGGCTTTATTCGTGAAGAAAAATATGCTGACTGGATTGCCAATATCGTCCCTGTAAAGAAGAAGAATGGTCAGATTCGTATCTGCATCGACTTCAGGGACCTCAATAAGGCATGCCCAAAAGATGATTTTCCGCTCCCAGTATCAGAACTTCTAGTTGACAACACTTCTAACTACGATATGTTCTCCTTCATGGATGGATCGTCGGGCTACAATCAAATTAAAATGGCGCATGAAGATGAAAGACATACATCATTCAGAACGCCTATAGGCATATTCTGCTACACAGTCATGCCCTTCGGCCTGAAGAACGCTGGTGCCACCTACCAAAAGGGCTATGACTCGTATATTTGATGATTTGATTCATCAGAAGGTCGAATGCTATGTAGATGACTTGGTCATTAAAAGCATAGGCCGAAAAGACCACCTTCATGATTTGAGAATTGTGTTCGAAAGGATCAGAAAGTACGATCTGAAGATGAACCCTCTCAAGTGTGCATTTGGGGTATCCTCAGGGAAATTCCTAGGGTACGTTGTTCGACATCGAGGCATCGAAGTCGACCCCAACAAGATCAAGGCGATCGTGGAGATGCCACCTCCAAAGAACCTTCGGCAACTCCGCTCCTTACAAGGACAACTGGCTTTCATTCGGAGATTTATATCAAATCTATCGGGTAGGTGCCAGCCATTTTCAAAGCTAATGAAGAAAGATGTCCGTTTCAAATGGGACGCAGAGTGCCAAGAAGCATTTGATAGCATCAAAAGATATCTGTTGAATCCTCCTATTCTCGCGGCGCCAATCACAGGGAAGCCTCTTATACTGTATACGGCAGCACTAGAAGAGTCCCTCGGAGCACTATTAGCCCAGCATAATGAAGAAGGCAAGGAGAATGCACTCTACTACATCAGTCGGAGGTTGATAGGAGCAGAAATCCGCTACTCTCCAATGAGAAGCATTGCTTGGCTCTGATTTTCGCAGTACAGAAGCTCCGCCATTATATGCTATCTCACAAAATCACCTTGATATCAAAGATCGATCCGCTGAAGTTCTTGATGACAAGACCAGCGTTGACAGGTCGTTTGGCAAGGTGGGCAGTGATACTGCTGCAGTTCGATATCACATATGTCCCTCAAAAGGCAGTGAAAGGGCAAGTGTTGGCAGATTTTCTTGCAGCACATCCTATCTCTGCAGATTCACCGCTCAACGATGATTTACCTGACGAGCAGATCATGAACGTTGAAGAAGATGAGATGCTACGAGTATGGGAAATGTACTTTGACGGAGCATCGTCAATCAAACGTGCTCGGCCTCCAAATCTCGAGAAAGCTCAAGCCGGAATTGGAATCATTTTCGTAGCACCCGAGGGAGGCATAATGAGATTTTCGTTCAGTTTGACTGAACCTCGGACCAATAATGAGGCTGAATATGAAGCCCTAATAGCAGGATTGGAGATTGCAATCGATGTCCGAATTCAAAATCTCCAAATCTTCGGTGATTCTCAACTTGTTGTAAACCAAGTGTTGGGAGTTTACAAAATCACCAAGTTCGAGTTGGCCTGTTATCATCGGCGAGTCCTTGAGCTTATGAAGCAAATTTCAGTTGTCAAACTAACTCAAGTTCCCCGAGGTCAAAATGCCAAAGCCGATTCTCTTGCCAAATTGGCTAAAGAAATGGCGAATATGGACGACGAATGGCCTATAATAATTATGGTGCACAATCGACGGATCTTAGAGCCAGCATTATTACAATTCCCGCAGGCAGAGGGAATATCAAATTCAAGCCAGCAGGATACAACTCCAGTTGATCCTCAACCTCCCCAACCAGTTGATCTCGAAGATCAATTTGAAGAACATCAAGTTCCTAAGAAAAGACGAAAGGCCAAGTCAAACTTCAGAATCATGGTGGCATTGTCTAGATGTCGAGGAAGAAGATGACTGGAGACTGCCTTTCATTGATTACTTTAAAGAAAGTAAATTGCCAACAGACAAATCACTAGCTGCTCAAATCAAGAAGAGAGCGCTACGATATGCATTTGTCAACAACACATTGTATCGACGTGCTTTCGATCAAATGTGGCTAAGGTGCCTAGGGACCAAAGAAGCTGATAAAGTTGTGGCAGAAGTTCACGAAGGACTTTGTGGAGCACACCAATCAGGTCCCAAGATGGCAATCAAAATTAAAAGAATGGGCTACTATTGGCCGACCATGGTCAGAGATTGTATCAATCATGCTAAGAGGTGCCATGAGTGCCAGATCCACGGTGATGTTATACATCAACCGCCAAATCCGCTGCACCCTACAATAGCATCCTGGCCATTTGAATGTTGGGGTACTGATATTATTGGGCCGATAGATCCGCCGTCATCAGCAGGACACCGCTTCATCTTGGCAGCAACCGACTACTTCTCAAAGTGGGCAGAAGCAGCTCCATTCAAAGAAGTTACATCTGAGCACGTGATCAACTTCTTTACCCACAATATTGTCTACAGATTTGGAGTGCCGCGTCGCATAATCTCAGACAATGGAACTGCATTTAAAAGTACAAAAATCTACAAGTTTGTTGATCGGCATAAAATCGATTGGCGGTATTCCTCCATTTATTATCCAAGAGCAAATGGCTTAGCAGAAGCCTTCAACAAAACGTTGGTGAAATTGCTAAAAAAGATTCTCTCCAAGAACAAAAGAGAGTGGCATACGAAGATGGCAGAAGCGCTATGGGCATATCGTACAACTTACAAAACGCCAACCAAAGCCACTTCCTTACTCTCTAGTATTTGGAGTTGAGGCCGTACTGCCACTAGAAGTTGAACTTCCATCTCTTCGAGTTGCTGTCCAGAATGAGCTGACTCAAGAACAAAATGCTCGTCTAAGAATGGAGGAGCTTGATGCACTCGATGAAATCAGGTTACAAGCTCAACAGAACCTGGAAATCTACCGAGCAAGAATGACAAAGTCCTTTGATCGAATGGTTCGTCCTCGATCATTTCAAGAAGGAGAATTGGTCCTGGTGCAGAGAAGGCCAATCATCCCACACAGAAAAATCGGTGGCAAGTTCGTATCCAACTGGGAAGGACCTTTCGTCATCGAGAAAGTATTTCAAGGAGGAGCTTATCAACTCATTGATCTGAATGGTCAGAGGCCCATGCCGCCAATCAATGGCCGTTATCTGAAGAAATACTACGCATGAAATGATGTGCTTAATGCGTTATGTTTTCATGCATTATTGTTAATATATACATTTCTATATTTTTGAAATTCTCTTATGTCATGAGAACACATTTCAAAATTCCCCTGTTAGACTGGGGGCATTTTAAATATTTATTCGGGTCGACATCGCGCTGCGTGCCGAGATCCCTGAATAAATATTTAAAATTTCAAGATTCAAATTCTATTCTGCCCTAAAATGTCCCTGTGAGACAGGGGGCATTTTAAATATTTATTCGGGTCGACATCGCGCTGCATGCCGAGATCCCCAAATAAATACTTAAAATTATCAATTCAAATATTTCCTTTGTGCTAAAGAATACAAAGACTTCTTTTTTAAAGCCTATGTAGGTGATCTCTCAAAGATCGAGACAACACCTTCTCCAACAAAACCAAGACTTAAAAAGTCAATAAAGAGACTTTTGAAACTACACACTCCTACAAAATTGAGCCGAAAAAGCTTGAAGTATTCCAACAGCCTGAAGCTTAAGGTTCGAACGGGTGTAAAAGGTCGGATCCAACAAGCCCAAATATGGCTGGATCGCTGGCAGCTCTGTCTACTCAATAAGCCATAAGAACGGTCGTAGTAGTGGAACCCCCACTTCGTCAACCCGTCAGTAGGGACTGTAGGAAGAACGAAAGCCAATTTGACTCGACCAGTTCAAGTGATCGTAGTCTATAAAGTTCTCCAAAATGGCTGGAGAATCAAAGTTCCAGTGGAAGATGAGTCTCGAGCAACTACTGAATGTTCGTAGGCTCCAAAGTCTAAAACCACGAAGGAGAACTCCAAATCTGTCAACTTCAGCAAAATCAGCATTGGGAAGCGCAATTCTCATAGCTCAAGTCTGAAGCCTGAATGGGTGTAAAATGTCGGATCCAACAAGCCCAAATATGGCCGGATCGCTGGCAGCTCCATCTACTCAACAAGCCATAAGAAAGGCCGCAGTAGAGGAACCCCCATTTCAGCAACCAGAGGACAAAGAACTGTCAAATCCCAGCTCTACCGATCTGATGAACTCAAGTGACTCAGATTTAAGTCTTCTCAAGTGGTTAAGGATCAAGATACTACCTGCATTCGGTACTATCAACTGAATCTAAAACCTGCAAATCCTTCAACAAATCCGTCAAGCACAAAGCAAGGATAGAAGGAATTTTCCTTCAACAAGTCCGTCAAAGCACAAAGCAAAGGACAGAAGAAAACTATCCTAAAGTTCACACAAAGCCTTAGGCTGAACTAAGTGGATTCGTCATCAACAAGTCCGCTATGCACAAAGCTCTGGACTGATGACTTTTCGCCATCGACCTAATACAAGCCTAAGGGTTTAGGTCATTGGCATCTACTCCTTCATCAAGCCCGCCAAAGCTAGAAGCATAGGGCAGAAGGAAAATAAAAATTCTGACAAGTCAGCAAAGACAAATCAGACAATCCTTCATCAAGTCCGCAGCACAAAGCACAGGACAGAAGAATCAAAATCTCAGGACTCAAGCAAAAGTTGCAGATTGAGCACCTGGATGACATCTACAAATATCCCTAAAAGACTGGGGGCATTTAAATATTTATTTGGGTCGACATCGCGCTGCATGCCGAGATCCCCAAATAAATATTTAAAATTTCATCAAATCAAAATATAAGCATATGATAGAAAAATCTTGAGCATATGCTATCCACTAACGTCAATCTACAAAGATAAGATATCAACCATCTATGGATACATCTAGAAGCGCAGTGGAGAAAGAATATTAGTGTGACATCCAAGCAAAATTTTGGAGATCCACCAAATGAAAATTTTAGTGTGACATCCAAACAAGATTTTGGAGATCCACTAAAAGAAAGTTAGTGTGACATCCAAACAATTTTAGAGATCCACTAAAAGAAAACCCTAGTGTGACATCTAGAATGAAAATCTAGAGATCCACATGGTCAATCAGCATGCAACAAACGTGGCCCGCTCCAGACGCCTACCACATTTGTTGGGGGGCATTTGTTGACCTGCTGCCGTATAAAACAAAAAAAAAGAGAAGAAAAAAAATTTAAAATCCACGTACCTGTCCGGCGCCGAATTCAGCACGTCGTCGTCGCTGAAATCGCGAATATCCCGCGACCGCCAATCCCACGTTCGCCTTGAATGCATTGTCTGCCCCGACGCTTTGCCTGGCGTTATTAAAATATCGGAGGAGACGAGGCTCTCAGTTTTTCTCTCTCATTTTTCCCTCTCGCATGTTTCTCTGATCCCTTTGCTGTTCGACTTCGTAGCTTCGACGATCTTCCCTACTCGTCAGCTCGGAAGCAACAACAGGAGCTAACTGGCGTGAAGTTAACCTCCTCCCTTTGGCGTCACTTCTCCGACTCCTCCCCGCTGTTCGGCTTCACTCCTTCGACGACTCGCCCTTCCAGTCGGATCGAAGTTACGACAGTTTGATCGGGAGCAACTCGGGAGCTCGCTGGCTACGGAGATAACTTTCTCCCTTTCGAACAGCTTCTCCGACTCCTTGGCCGCCCGACTTCGCTCCCATCGACGACCTTCCCTTCCAGTCGGATCGGAAGTTACGACATTTTGATCGGAGCTAACCACGGGAGCTTGCCATGAAGATAACTTTCTCCCTTCGGCGCCTCTTCTTCAGCTCCTCCGTGACTGTTCGACCGCTCCTTCAACGACATTCCCTTCTTGAGGGACCGGAAGTCCGACATTTTGATCGGAAACAACAACGGGAGCTCACTGTGTGTGAAGGTAACTCCCTCCCTTTCGTGCACTTCTCGGCCAAATCCCGTGGATCCGTCGAACCCGAGAGAGAGAGGGAGAGACTAACTAGTTTATTTTAATTAAAATTACTTTTTAATTAATATTAATTTTAATTATTTTAATTAATTATAATTAGTATAATTAATTATAATGATTTAATTAAATAATTATAATTAATGTTAATTAATTATAATGATTTAATTAAATAATTATAATTAATGTTAATTAATTATAATGATTTAATTAAATTAATTTTAATTAATTATAATTTTTTTTAATTAATTACAATTAATTTTTATTAATTAATTAAATTTAATTAATATTAATTAATTCTAGTTAATTAAAGATAAATATGATTAGTTATTTTAATTAATTATATAAATAATTAATTACTTTAATTAATCATAAACATAATTAATAAAAAAATAATTATAGTTAATAATTAATTATAACTAATATTTTAATTAAAATAAAATATATCTGCTTTCCTTGCCTCGATCCTCGAGCCGACACTGCCAGCCCGCCGGGACTTCAAAGGTATAAAATTCTAACTTAAATCCCGTTCTCGACGCTTGCAGCGGACCGGAGAACCACCTATACGCGCTCTTGTAGCACGGTAGGAGGGAGCCCGGTGCGAAGCATACGACGAGGCGGGAGAGCCCTATACACGCTCTTGTAGCGTGGTGGGGAGTCACTGCTGTTCTGGTACGTCACTGCTGTTCTGGTACGGGTACTGCTGAAGGCCCCATACACGCTCTTGTAGCGTGGTGGGATGAAATTTTGTACGGCCGCGGTGTCTACGGACACCTACCATACACGCTCTAGTAGCGTGGTGGGAAGGCCCAGCTCCCCAATTTTCCCCCAAACGGGGGAGACGCCGGGAGGCTGCCGAAATTTCACGGGTGAAATATTACTCTACTCGGAACCTATTTTGAACTCAAAGAACATGCAAGAATTGGGGTTCAAGTGAACAAGAACAGAAGACTTGTGGACCGCCAAAATTTGATTGAAAACATGCAAAGGAATTGAATAAAATCTAAATGACTAATAAGGATCCGAACCAAATAAGAATGAAATCAAATTGGAACCAAAATCAAATCAATTTGAATTTCAAAGAACTCCTGAAGATCCTGAACCAAAGATTTGAACTTGCACTCTACACTCAAAGTTAGAACAAGATGTGGACAACAAGAACCTGTTCATTTGAACATGAACTGCACGACACCAAGTAAAGTTTGGATTTGCAAATAATAGATTCAAATCCAGGTGAATTCCATATGGAAGTAGAAGACTTGAATGAATATTGAAGACTCATATTGAGTTTGAAACTCAAGTCTGAATGAAATTGAACTTGGATCCAAACACATACAAGGACAAGGCTTGAATCCTGTGCAAGGGAGCTCAAACTACAATAACATTTGTATGGTCAAGAGTGACTCAAGATGCGTCACAAGACCTCGATGCACACTCTCCTACAAATACTTCTAGGAGGTCGTAGCGAATGCGACTGATCTCCAGCAAATGAATACTTGTGGATAACAACAGTGTGTGTCGTATGTATAACGAATCACTGTGGACACAAGTACATCTCCTACGATGATCCCCACGAGATCAAACAAATACAATCAAACCATCCGAGATTGGTGAAAGAGGTGGGCACAATACCAATGTCAATGGGTTTCCTACAAATATCTTCAGAAGGTTGTAGTGAGTACAACAGTTCCCTGCAAATGGCTACAAACAACTTGTGGATAACAACAGTGGATATATCGTAGGCACGACGAACCACTGTGGGCACAAGTATGAATATCACCTATAGCAACGGTGATCAAGATCTTCAAATATTTTGAGTACAACGGCAACCCGATGTACGAAAAAGTCCATTACATTAAAGATCTCGAAAGGAGATATTTTCAAAGCAAAGCAACAATCAGTGGACTTCAAAGTCCAAAAGAAAACCCTCCCCGGTGATTGAGAAAGGGGGAAGGGGTCAACATCAAGACCAAATCGCCACCGGATCTGCAACACTTATACAAGCAGACAGAAGGCGTCTACAATCTACAACGCCACGCCACCGGATCTGCAACACTGATATAAGCAGACAGAAGGCGCCTATTCCAAAAATACCCCCATGTGCACCATAAATTGTATACACATAGGTACACTAAAAGGGGTAAAAGAAATTATAAAACCCGCATGGGCCCCGACGAGCGTGTTATTGGTACACACGTGATGCTTAGGGATGCTGTGCGGGTTGACAAGTGAATTCAAGTTCGAATCCGATCCTTCTATACGGATCAATAGAAGTCGACAAGATTCGAACTACCTAACAAAATACACGGTTGTATCGAACGGTGTATTTGTTTAAATACATTCTTTTTAGGCCTTCAAAGCCTAAAATCAAGAGAATTCACTAAACAAAAGGCACAAAGCCTACGAGAAACCTGATCCCCTATCGATAAGTTGATAGGGTCGACAAGGTTCAATTAAATGGAAATGACCCCTAAACACCCCGATGATGGCCGCGTTGATTGAAGATCTCAACCGGAGGGGTTCTCAAATATTTCAAATGTCTTCCAAATACCCAAAGTCCACACAAAATCCATACTCCAGAAATCCAAATCAATCCCAAATTCCAAGATATTTAAATTTGAAATAAATCCATCCACACTTAAAGCAAAACCCATTCACTCTCCGCAACAGTCTGCCGGGGTGGACAAATTCAAATAAACTCTAGCTCACAAAGAGCCAAATGCCTAGTCGAAAATATCACTAGGATCCATTCTCAAACAATCTCCTGCCAGTAAGGACGTGGTACGTGTCCTCTAACCGGCGGTCTGCCGCTAAATGGCACCGCAGGATAAACGGTTACGACGACCCGGGGCCCTCTGAACCGAGTGGTTTTGCCGCCAAATGGCACCACGAAATACCGGTTATGGCCAGAGCCAATACGCTCCTTATTGGCATCAAATCCTTGAGATATGAATCAATAGGATATGATCGATAGGGCACAAAGCCCTCTGTTAGCTAAGGTGGATTCAAATTTATCCCCTTAGACAAACATCCAACCCCGGTCTACAAGGTCCCCTTGGACGAAGCAACCCATGGCTGCCGACAAGGATCCTTCTGTCAGGTTGGGTCGACTACCTCCTCTGACTAAGTAGACCAGGGACCACGATGGCCCGGGACGACGGAACCATGGGATCTTGATCGGGTTCATCATCCATTCCCCCACCATCCGCTTTAAGTACAAGATGGTGAAATTTCTATTTTAAATATCAACTATATCCAATTCTCCAAATTCTCAAATCCAAATCTAGTTCCCCAATCTCAAATATCCAAACCCATGCTGCTACTATATGCCAGATAACACGTATCTCTATACGTATCTGATCGACGACTAGCCTTAATCGAAAGTTCTCTCTCGTGATCGGGAGGGGTAATTAACTATAGGGGCTTGCGCCTATAGGAAACCAGAACTCAGATCATAAAGTCCTCACAAAATGAGGGCGAAATCTCTGGGTAGTGTCTTATCTACAAACCCATCTGCCTTCCAAAATTTACCGCGGAACTTAGTTCGTTAAAACTCTCTCGCCGAATAAGAAAAAGCGAGCGGAGGCCAGGGGCCGAATTTTCGGAGCCCACAGATTTCTGGCGACTCCGCTGGGGAATGGTTTCTCTTTCCATCTTTGGCTAGTCGTATAAATGTTATAGTAGCAGCCAAAATGCTATGTTCTATATGGTGAACATCAGGATGTGACATTTGGTTCTTATGTCCAAAAATCCATTACTGAAAGTTCCTGATAATGAATCTTTTAAATAAGATCAGTGGAAATTCGTTTAGCAGGGCTTTTAATTCCATGCTAACTTTCCTGCTTCTACTGTTGGTTCTGCGTTATCTCTTTGTTATGAAAGCGTGGGGTGATGTATCAATTCTGATCACTAACTCCTGTCTTTCATTTTTGTAGAATGGAAATGCAGGACACCCCAATGACCGTCCAACTGGGACGAGGAGCTAAAATTCAACTGGCGAATGCTGTCATTGAAACTGAAAATACTGGAGCCACCATCCACTTTGGTGGGCTCGAATTCTCAGCAGCTACTGCAAAGGCTGCAGCCGTTCCTGTGTACGGCGTAAACTCTGAAGAACTTTCTGGAAGATCCTATTCTACAAGGACTGCTGCCAGAGGTACTGCCCAAGGAAGAACATCTGTATTTGAAAGACTATCCCAGCCTGAGACCCTTACTGCAAAGAGGGTTGTTACTGGAAGAAATATTTCTGTGGTGACTGCTAACACCACTAACTGCCCAGAGAGCCTGTTGCACCTGGGAGGTATGAAACTGAAGCTTCCTCATCTGGAGGAAGGCTTACTAGAAGGCAAAGGAGGAAGAGAAATGCAGAGCTGCGAGCTCAGCAGTTACCTGTACCAGTCCATCCCTCCAATCTGCCAGCACCAGAATCAGAGATCAATATTCCCACTCAAAATAAGTTTTCTAACCTAAAGTGGGTAAAGAGAAATAGCTCATCTGGTGAGCTTAAGCAATCCTTCTGGGAGCGTCGACCTGAAGTTCCAGCCCCTCAGAAGATAAGAGAGCCTGAACGTCTGTCTGCCCGGGTACACCGTGTACTGAAGACAGTCAAGGAGAAGGGCTTAATGAAAAAGAAGTTCCAGAGGCCACAGATTGTTGAGGCCCGAAGAACTCCTCCAAGAGAGAGGCTATCGTCTGTTGTGATAGCCAAACAAAGAAATTACCAACGCCAAGTTCCGCGGGAAGCACATCGGGGTGTGACACTCGGACCATATGTCCAAGAATCCGTCGCCGAAAGGGCCCAGCGGAAAGGCAAACAAGTTTGGAGGCCGAAGCCTCGAAAGGAAAAGATTTTTGAAGAAAAAGATAGACCAGGCGTGACATCCGGCGCTGTCTCCCGGAGATCCGCCCCTGCCAACAAAACTCGTCAGAAATGGGTCCAAAGGAAGGCCCATAATGACGACAATTATATGGACGGTCGACATCCTGGAGAGTCTTCCAGGAGATCCCGTCATTCTCCTACTTCAGCCAAAGAGGAAGTTCATTTCGATCGTAGTCCGCAGATCGAAGAAGTAATCATTCCAAGTCAAGAGCCTGAAATTCAGTGGCGACGCCGCTCAGAAATTCAGGTACGAGAAGATGAAAAAGAATATGACGATGATGATACTATGGAGATTGAAATGGTTCGTATGGTCAGCCACATTGATGTTGAAGATGATGATGGTGATGAAGAAGACCAACAATCACAGCCGCGCGTACGTGTTTATCGACGTCGCCACAGGGCTAGATCTATTGCCAGCCGAAGTGCTCGCTCCTCAGAAGAAGGAGATGAGGAAGAAGAAGAGGTCGGAGAAAATCCCTTTGCTGGCGAAGACATCACACTCGCTGAAATGAGAAATCAAATGAGGCGACAGATGCGAAGGAAAGATAAAGAAATCTCTCAGTTGAATGATAAAATGACTGAGATGATGACTCAGATGACGGCCATGATGGAGATGATGCAGAAGACCACTTCTGTGGGCCCTGCACCGGCTCAACCCATCAACCAATCTGCTAATCCTCAAAATTCTCAAGCACACCAAGCTTCAGGAGTGAAAGGTATACCTGAAGGTGGCTATAAGAACGATGATCCTACCCGCCAACGCACTCCCCAAAATGTGGCGAATGCCTCTGAACCTGTAACTGCATCGCAGTTGGAAGGCATAATCAGTGAAAAGATCAAGGCCATTATAGCTGCTGAACAGGCAGAGAAGTTGGTAGGAAAAGGTCGCCCGTACCCAGCAGAGTACGATCAGGTGCCATATCCAAAGGGATATTCTGTGCCGAAGTTCAATATTTTCGATGGCAATAAAAATCCCAGACAACATCTGGCGCAGTTCAAAGCAACCTGTGGGAACACAGGGGGTAATGATGCTCTGCTATTCAGGCAATTCGTAAGCAGCTTGAGTGGAACTGCTTTCGAATGGTATGCCGAGCTGCCAAATGATTCTCTGAAGACCTTCGCAGAATTAGAGGCCTTATTCGTGAAGAGATTTGCCAGTGCAATAGAGAAGACTACCATTGCTGATCTTGCCCTTGATAAAAGGAGGAAGGAAGAGTCAGTAACAAAATACATAACACGCTGGCGCAATCTCAGCATGAAGTGCGAGCAGCAATTAGAAGAAGAACATGCAGTTCAACTATTGATGGGGAACATTGATGATAAAATGCAACCCTTTTTATGCATGGCTTCAATCACCACCTTTCAAGATCTGTTGAACAGGGTGGCTAAGTTTGAAAAGTTGAATTTGTCAAAGTCAGAAAATCTCGTTGACAGACCCAAAAAGGCTAAAGCTTCTGATGCTAGGAGAAACGAAGTTTACTCTGCATTCCTCCCAGACCTGATAAAGGTAAACGGGTAGTATATAATGTAGACAAAGGAAAACAGCCTATGCAATACGAAGAAAAGTCAAAGCAGTCTTACAATTCAAATCCTCAGCCAAAACTGGTACTTGGAGGAAACGACAAACCTCGAGCCTTTCCTAGTGGAGGAGAGCGCCAGAGGCAAATCACAGGAACTGGTGATAGAACGTTCCCCTCCCTCAAGGAGAAAATGAATAAAGAATATTCGTTCAAGAGGGAAAGTGTTGCCAAATTGTTCCGACAAGCACTCAAGAACGGTCTAGAATTGCCAGAATGCAAAAGACCTGAAGAGTCCAAACACAGTGGCGACCCAAACTACTGCCCATATCATCGGGTAGTTAGCATCCAATTGAAGATTGTTATGTCTTCAAAGATTGGTTAGAAAAGATGTACAAGAGGGGAGAACTGACATTATCAGATAATGTGTTGGTTCGTCCCAGAAAAGAATCCACCCGGGTAGTCACGTCCTCTTCCGTACTCCCGCTTAAAGAAAAAATGAAAGAACCTATTCAAGGTGAACAATGGGAAACTGTGGTTTCCAGAAGACAACAAAGATGTTGAAACAGCTTGAAGGAGTTCCTGGTGTCAAATGGAAGTCTCCTACTGAGCCAGTACTGCATTTAAAATGGTTGCCTGTGTCACAAGCATCCACCTCTAAACAGCAACCTGGCCAAGCTAGCTCGTCAAAATCCGGCAAAGCAAAGACGAAGTCTTCTAAGAAGAAAGCCAAGTTGAAGAAGCCTGTGGCGAAGAAGACTGCAACTCAAAAGGCTATTAATAGTTTAGGTGAATATTACCAGACTGTCAGGAGGCCTATTAAGCTCAGTGATTTTATGAAAGAGCTTAAAATAGATGAAAAGAAAGAAGAAGCTGAAGATGAATCTCTTCCTACGGAGATATGCCGAGTCATCTCAGCAACATTAAAAATAGCAGAAAGGGAGAAATACGCTGAAGAAGCGGCCCCTGAATTCTGTCTAATGGTATCATCAATGGAATTCAGTTCAGAAGATCTATGTTTTCCAGATGATGAAGATTCAGACCCAAGCATAGAATCACAAATGAAACAAGTGAAGTTGGGAGACGATTTCGAGTCTACAGATGAATCCCCAGACACAACAATGGCTGACTCTGAAGAGAATGCTTCATCAAACAAGTCTGAATCAGATGAGATGGCCCAGGTGCAGTTGAGGAGTGGCAAGATATTGCCGCCTCCACCAAAGAAGGGGATTCCTAACAAAGATAAAGGAAAAGAGATAATTGTCAATGAAGATATTATCCTAAATGACTCCAAGAAGAAAGAGACTTCATCTAAGGGGATAGATTACAATATCTTATCCCACTTGAGGAAGATCCCAGCACAACTCAGCATATATGATGCCCTCTTGATGTCTAAAGACCTTCGAGAAACTTTGATCCAAGCTCTTAAGGACCCCGAAAGATATGAGGCATATTTTGCTGAGCGCAACTTGACGGAAGTCTTGCAAGCTCGAAATGAGCCCCAATCATCACCTTTGCCGAGGATGATATGATGCTTGGAACGGCAGATCACAATCGCCCATTGTATGTTACGGCAGAGAGCGACAATATGGTGATCAGTCGAATTTTGATCGATCCCGGATCTTCCGTAAATCTTATGAGCCTTAAGGCACTAAGATCCCTCTGCCTCGATGTGGAACATCTTGGCCAAGATAAACTGATGGTGCACGGCTTCAACGAGAAAGGGCAAAAAACTCTTGGTTCGTTTATGCTTCCTCTTGTATTTGGGGAACTCCATACGGAAGCCAAATTCCATGTAATTGATGCGGACACTTCGTTCAAGGCGTTATTGGGTCGCCCCTGGCTGCATGAATACGGCGTTGTCCCTTCAACATTACACCAGTGCATGAAGTATCTCAGAGAAGGAGAAGAATTCAGGATCTCTGGCGATATTCAGCCCTTTGCAGTACATGAAGTAACAGTTTACGAAGATGCTAAGTACTTCATGCCAAAGAAGCAAAAGTCGTCAAGTTCTCTTGAGGCTAGAGCATCAAATTCTAAGGCTGCAAAGAAACCCAAGCAAGAAGATGAGAAGAAGCGTGTGGGGAGAAAGAAGGCAGCGCCGACTCTTCCAAAATCACAATCATTCCTAAAGAAAAGAAACATGTACCTCATCTTGGGAGTGACACGGATGAAGATAATGTTACTCCTGCCAAATCTCGAAAAATATGCCAGTCCACGGATGAATGGAGTAGACAGATTGAATTTTCAAATGATGATTATGACTATGACTCAATCTACATGAACTCAGTGCAGAGTGTGTTCTCCAGAAGAATAGACAGTCTGTTGATTTCAGACAGCGTACTCGTAGTCACACGTGTTCCCTTGCAACATTTCAAGGAAATCATTTCGCGCGAGGTTCATAAAATTGAAGAACTCTCCACTCTTTATCTGCCTCCCCATAAAAATGGGACTGTGCCAAAGAATGTGTTATATTCCACGGGAGTTCATGAAGAGGAGAATCATGACTGGGATTGCATGCTCATCGACTCCGAGGAATTATTTCCTACGAGGCTACCCAAATTCAATACTAAAAATATTCAAAGAATGCTACGAAAGCAAATCAATATTCCTACTACCAAACGACAGCTCCGTACAAGCTTGGGCCTCTGGTATGGGAGAAGTCCGCGTCCATTACGACGAAAGGATATAGATGCATATAAAGGCATTGGGTTCATCAAACGAAAATTCCTCCAGAAAGAGACTTGTCAAGCAATCACATGCGGAGAAATCAAATCTGATGATGATTATGATGAAATATGCGAAGCTGATGATTATGATGATCAACCCGTAGAAGCCGAGCCTGCACCAGAAGAACATGAAGATGGTGGACAAGCTACTACAATGGACGAATTCGAAGAAGTCAACTTGGGAACTGAGGAGGACCCTCGCCCAACCTTCGTTAGCTCTCTTCTACCAGAAGATCAAATAGAAGAAATAAAAGAGCTACTATGTGAATTCAGGGACTGCTTTGCCTGGACATATGCTGAGATGCCTGGCTTATCCCCTGATGTGGCAGTTCACAAATTGGCCATCAAGCCTGATGCAGCACCCGTCAAGCAAGCTCCAAGGAGAATGAGATTGGAGATTGAAGAGCAGGTGATTGCAGAAACGAAGAAGCTCATAGAAGCAGGCTTTATTCGTGAAGAAAAATATGCTGACTGGATTGCCAATATCGTCCCTGTAAAGAAGAAGAATGGTCAGATTCGTATCTGCATCGACTTCAGGGACCTCAATAAGGCATGCCCAAAAGATGATTTTCCGCTCCCAGTATCAGAACTTCTAGTTGACAACACTTCCAACTACGATATGTTCTCCTTCATGGATGGATCGTCGGGCTACAATCAAATTAAAATGGCGCATGAAGATGAAAGACATACATCATTCAGAACGCCTATAGGCATATTCTGCTACACAGTCATGCCCTTCGGCCTGAAGAACGCTGGTGCCACCTACCAAAAGGGCTATGACTCGTATATTTGATGATTTGATTCATCAGAAGGTCGAATGCTATGTAGATGACTTGGTCATTAAAAGCATAGGCCGAAAAGACCACCTTCATGATTTGAGAATTGTGTTCGAAAGGATCAGAAAGTACGATCTGAAGATGAACCCTCTCAAGTGTGCATTTGGGGTATCCTCAGGGAAATTCCTAGGGTACGTTGTTCGACATCGAGGCATCGAAGTCGACCCCAACAAGATCAAGGCGATCGTGGAGATGCCACCTCCAAAGAACCTTCGGCAACTCCGCTCCTTACAAGGACAACTGGCTTTCATTCGGAGATTTATATCAAATCTATCGGGTAGGTGCCAGCCATTTTCAAAGCTAATGAAGAAAGATGTCCGTTTCAAATGGGACGCAGAGTGCCAAGAAGCATTTGATAGCATCAAAAGATATCTGTTGAATCCTCCTATTCTCGCGGCGCCAATCCCAGGGAAGCCTCTTATACTGTATACGGCAGCACTAGAAGAGTCCCTCGGAGCACTATTAGCCCAGCATAATGAAGAAGGCAAGGAGAATGCACTCTACTACATCAGTCGGAGGTTGATAGGAGCAGAAATCCGCTACTCTCCAATTGAGAAGCATTGCTTGGCTCTGATTTTCGCAGTACAGAAGCTCCGCCATTATATGCTATCTCACAAAATCACCTTGATATCAAAGATCGATCCGCTGAAGTTCTTGATGACAAGACCAGCGTTGACAGGTCGTTTGGCAAGGTGGGCAGTGATACTGCTGCAGTTTCGATATCACATATGTCCCTCAAAAGGCAGTGAAAGGGCAAGTGTTGGCAGATTTTCTTGCAGCACATCCTATCTCTGCAGATTCACCGCTCAACGATGATTTACCTGACGAGCAGATCATGAACGTTGAAGAAGATGAGATGCTACGAGTATGGGAAATGTACTTTGACGGAGCATCGTCAATCAAACGTGCTCGGCCTCCAAATCTCGAGAAAGCTCAAGCCGGAATTGGAATCATTTTCGTAGCACCCGAGGGAGGCATAATGAGATTTTCGTTCAGTTTGACTGAACCTCGGACCAATAATGAGGCTGAATATGAAGCCCTAATAGCAGGATTGGAGATTGCAATCGATGTCCGAATTCAAAATCTCCAAATCTTCGGTGATTCTCAACTTGTTGTAAACCAAGTGTTGGGAGTTTACAAAATCACCAAGTTCGAGTTGGCCTGTTATCATCGGCGAGTCCTTGAGCTTATGAAGCAAATTTCAGTTGTCAAACTAACTCAAGTTCCCCGAGGTCAAAATGCCAAAGCCGATTCTCTTGCCAAATTGGCTAAAGAAATGGCGAATATGGACGACGAATGGCCTATAATAATTATGGTGCACAATCGACGGATCTTAGAGCCAGCATTATTACAATTCCCGCAGGCAGAGGGAATATCAAATTCAAGCCAGCAGGATACAACTCCAGTTGATCCTCAACCTCCCCAACCAGTTGATCTCGAAGATCAATTTGAAGAACATCAAGTTCCTAAGAAAAGACGAAAGGCCAATCAAACTTCAGAATCATGGTGGCATTGTCTAGATGTCGAGGAAGAAGATGACTGGAGACTGCCTTTCATTGATTACTTTAAAGAAAGTAAATTGCCAACAGACAAATCACTAGCTGCTCAAATCAAGAAGAGAGCGCTACGATATGCATTTGTCAACAACACATTGTATCGACGTGCTTTCGATCAAATGTGGCTAAGGTGCCTAGGGACCAAAGAAGCTGATAAAGTTGTGGCAGAAGTTCACGAAGGACTTTGTGGAGCACACCAATCAGGTCCCAAGATGGCAATCAAAATTAAAAGAATGGGCTACTATTGGCCGACCATGGTCAGAGATTGTATCAATCATGCTAAGAGGTGCCATGAGTGCCAGATCCACGGTGATGTTATACATCAACCGCCAAATCCGCTGCACCCTACAATAGCATCCTGGCCATTTGAATGTTGGGGTACTGATATTATTGGGCCGATAGATCCGCCGTCATCAGCAGGACACCGCTTCATCTTGGCAGCAACCGACTACTTCTCAAAGTGGGCAGAAGCAGCTCCATTCAAAGAAGTTACATCTGAGCACGTGATCAACTTCTTTACCCACAATATTGTCTACAGATTTGGAGTGCCGCGTCGCATAATCTCAGACAATGGAACTGCATTTAAAAGTACAAAAATCTACAAGTTTGTTGATCGGCATAAAATCGATTGGAGGTATTCCTCCATTTATTATCCAAGAGCAAATGGCTTAGCAGAAGCCTTCAACAAAACGTTGGTGAAATTGCTAAAAAAGATTCTCTCCAAGAACAAAAGAGAGTGGCATACGAAGATGGCAGAAGCGCTATGGGCATATCGTACAACTTACAAAACGCCAACCAAAGCCACTTCTTACTCTCTAGTATTTGGAGTTGAGGCCGTACTGCCAATAGAAGTTGAACTTCCATCTCTTCGAGTTGCTGTCCAGAATGAGCTGACTCAAGAACAAAATGCTCGTCTAAGAATGGAGGAGCTTGATGCACTCGATGAAATCAGGTTACAAGCTCAACAGAACCTGGAAATCTACCGAGCAAGAATGACAAAGTCCTTTGATCGAATGGTTCGTCCTCGATCATTTCAAGAAGGAGAATTGGTCCTGGTGCAGAGAAGGCCAATCATCCCACACAGAAAAATCGGTGGCAAGTTCGTATCCAACTGGGAAGGACCTTTCGTCATCGAGAAAGTATTTCAAGGAGGAGCTTATCAACTCATTGATCTGAATGGTCAGAGGCCCATGCCGCCAATCAATGGCCGTTATCTGAAGAAATACTACGCATGAAATGATGTGCTTAATGCGTTATGTTTTCATGCATTATTGTTAATATATACATTTCTATATTTTTGAAATTCTCTTATGTCATGAGAACACATTTCAAAATTCCCCTGTTAGACTGGGGGCATTTTAAATATTTATTCGGGTCGACATCGCGCTGCGTGCCGAGATCCCTGAATAAATATTTAAAATTTCAAGATTCAAATTCTATTCTGCCCTAAAATGTCCCTGTGAGACAGGGGGCATTTTAAATATTTATTCGGGTCGACATTGCGCTGCATGCCGAGATCCCCAAATAAATACTTAAAATTATCAATTCAAATATTTCCTTTGTGCTAAAGAATACAAAGACTTCTTTTTTAAAGCCTATGTAGGTGATCTCTCAAAGATCGAGACAACACCTTCTCCAACAAAACCAAGACTTAAAAAGTCAATAAAGAGACTTTTGAAACTACACACTCCTACAAAATTGAGCCGAAAAAGCTTGAAGTATTCCAACAGCCTGAAGCTTAAGGTTCGAACGGGTGTAAAAGGTCGGATCCAACAAGCCCAAATATGGCTGGATCGCTGGCAGCTCCGTCTACTCAATAAGCCATAAGAACGGCCGTAGTAGTGGAACCCCCACTTCGTCAACCCGTCAGTAGGGACTGTAGGAAGAACGAAAGCCAATTTGACTCGACCAGTTCAAGTGATCGTAGTCTATAAAGTTCTCCAAAATGGCTGGAGAATCAAAGTTCCAGTGGAAGATGAGTCTCGAGCAACTACTGAATGTTCGTAGGCTCCAAAGTCTAAAACCACGAAGGAGAACTCCAAATCTGTCAACTTCAGCAAAATCAGCATTGGGAAGCGCAATTCTCATAGCTCAAGTCTGAAGCCTGAATGGGTGTAAAATGTCGGATCCAACAAGCCCAAATATGGCCGGATCGCTGGCAGCTCCATCTACTCAACAAGCCATAAGAAAGGCCGCAGTAGAGGAACCCCCATTTCAGCAACCAGAGGACAAAGAACTGTCAAATCCCAGCTCTACCGATCTGATGAACTCAAGTGACTCAGATTTAAGTCTTCTCAAGTGGTTAAGGATCAAGATACTACCTGCATTCGGTACTATCAACTGAATCTAAAACCTGCAAATCCTTCAACAAATCCGTCAAGCACAAAGCAAGGATAGAAGGAATTTTCCTTCAACAAGTCCGTCAAAGCACAAAGCAAAGGACAGAAGAAAACTATCCTAAAGTTCACACAAAGCCTTAGGCTGAACTAAGTGGATTCGTCATCAACAAGTCCGCTATGCACAAAGCTCTGGACTGATGACTTTTCGCCATCGACCTAATACAAGCCTAAGGGTTTAGGTCATTGGCATCTACTCCTTCATCAAGCCCGCCAAAGCTAGAAGCATAGGGCAGAAGGAAAATAAAAATTCTGACAAGTCAGCAAAGACAAATCAGACAATCCTTCATCAAGTCCGCAGCACAAAGCACAGGACAGAAGAATCAAAATCTCAGGACTCAAGCAAAAGTTGCAGATTGAGCACCTGGATGACATCTACAAATATCCCTAAAAGACTGGGGGCATTTAAATATTTATTTGGGTCGACATCGCGCTGCATGCCGAGATCCCCAAATAAATATTTAAAATTTCATCAAATCAAAATATAAGCATATGATAGAAAAATCTTGAGCATATGCTATCCACTAACGTCAATCTACAAAGATAAGATATCAACCATCTATGGATACATCTAGAAGCGCAGTGGAGAAAGAATATTAGTGTGACATCCAAGCAAAATTTTGGAGATCCACCAAATGAAAATTTTAGTGTGACATCCAAACAAGATTTTGGAGATCCACTAAAAGAAAGTTAGTGTGACATCCAAACAATTTTAGAGATCCACTAAAAGAAAACCCTAGTGTGACATCTAGAATGAAAATCTAGAGATCCACATGGTCAATCAGCATGCAACAAACGTGGCCCGCTCCAGACGCCTACCACATTTGTTGGGGGGCATTTGTTGACCTGCTGCCGTATAAAACAAAAAAAAAGAGAAGAAAAAAAATTTAAAATCCACGTACCTGTCCGGCGCCGAATTCAGCACGTCGTCGTCGCTGAAATCGCGAATATCCCGCGACCGCCAATCCCACGTTCGCCTTGAATGCATTGTCTGCCCCGACGCTTTGCCTGGCGTTATTAAAATATCGGAGGAGACGAGGCTCTCAGTTTTTCTCTCTCATTTTTCCCTCTCGCATGTTTCTCTGATCCCTTTGCTGTTCGACTTCGTAGCTTCGACGATCTTCCCTACTCGTCAGCTCGGAAGCAACAACAGGAGCTAACTGGCGTGAAGTTAACCTCCTCCCTTTGGCGTCACTTCTCCGACTCCTCCCCGCTGTTCGGCTTCACTCCTTCGACGACTCGCCCTTCCAGTCGGATCGAAGTTACGACAGTTTGATCGGGAGCAACTCGGGAGCTCGCTGGCTACGGAGATAACTTTCTCCCTTTCGAACAGCTTCTCCGACTCCTTGGCCGCCCGACTTCGCTCCCATCGACGACCTTCCCTTCCAGTCGGATCGGAAGTTACGACATTTTGATCGGAGCTAACCACGGGAGCTTGCCATGAAGATAACTTTCTCCCTTCGGCGCCTCTTCTTCAGCTCCTCCGTGACTGTTCGACCGCTCCTTCAACGACATTCCCTTCTTGAGGGACCGGAAGTCCGACATTTTGATCGGAAACAACAACGGGAGCTCACTGTGTGTGAAGGTAACTCCCTCCCTTTCGTGCACTTCTCGGCCAAATCCCGTGGATCCGTCGAACCCGAGAGAGAGAGGGAGAGACTAACTAGTTTATTTTAATTAAAATTACTTTTTAATTAATATTAATTTTAATTATTTTAATTAATTATAATTAGTATAATTAATTATAATGATTTAATTAAATAATTATAATTAATGTTAATTAATTATAATGATTTAATTAAATAATTATAATTAATGTTAATTAATTATAATGATTTAATTAAATTAATTTTAATTAATTATAATTTTTTTTAATTAATTACAATTAATTTTTATTAATTAATTAAATTTAATTAATATTAATTAATTCTAGTTAATTAAAGATAAATATGATTAGTTATTTTAATTAATTATATAAATAATTAATTACTTTAATTAATCATAAACATAATTAATAAAAAAAATAATTATAGTTAATAATTAATTATAACTAATATTTTAATTAAAATAAAATATATCTGCTTTCCTTGCCTCGATCCTCGAGCCGACACTGCCAGCCCGCCGGGACTTCAAAGGTATAAAATTCTAACTTAAATCCCGTTCTCGACGCTTGCAGCGGACCGGAGAACCACCTATACGCGCTCTTGTAGCACGGTAGGAGGGAGCCCGGTGCGAAGCATACGGCGAGGCGGGTAAGCCCTATACACGCTCTTGTAGCGTGGTGGGGATGGTTCTCGACCTCGACACCGACACCGCCGACGACTGTTACGTAAGGTATAACTTCTAACTCCAATCCTATTCTCGACGTTTGCAGCGGACCGGAAAACCACCTATACGCGCTCTTGTAGCACGGTAGGAGGGAGCCCGGTGCGAAGCATACGACGAGGCGGGAGAGCCCTATACACGCTCTTGTAGCGTGGTGGGGAGTCACTGCTGTTCTGGTACGTCACTGCTGTTCTGGTACGGGTACTGCTGAAGGCCCCATACACGCTCTTGTAGCGTGGTGGGATGAAATTTTGTACGGCCGCGGTGTCTACGGACACCTACCATACACGCTCTAGTAGCGTGGTGGGAAGGCCCAGCTCCCCAATTTTCCCCCAAACGGGGGAGACGCCGGGAGGCTGCCGAAATTTCGGGTGAAATATTACTCTACTCGGAACCTATTTTGAACTCAAAGAACATGCAAGAATTGGGGTTCAAGTGAACAAGAACAGAAGACTTGTGGACCGCCAAAATTTGATTGAAAACATGCAAAGGAATTGAATAAAATCTAAATGACTAATAAGGATCCGAACCAAATAAGAATGAAATCAAATTGGAACCAAAATCAAATCAATTTGAATTTCAAAGAACTCCTGAAGATCCTGAACCAAAGATTTGAACTTGCACTCTACACTCAAAGTTAGAACAAGATGTGGACAACAAGAACCTGTTCATTTGAACATGAACTGCACGACACCAAGTAAAGTTTGGATTTGCAAATAATAGATTCAAATCCAGGTGAATTCCATATGGAAGTAGAAGACTTGAATGAATATTGAAGACTCATATTGAGTTTGAAACTCAAGTCTGAATGAAATTGAACTTGGATCCAAACACATACAAGGACAAGGCTTGAATCCTGTGCAAGGGAGCTCAAACTACAATAACATTTGTATGGTCAAGAGTGACTCAAGATGCGTCACAAGACCTCGATGCACACTCTCCTACAAATACTTCTAGGAGGTCGTAGCGAATGCGACTGATCTCCAGCAAATGAATACTTGTGGATAACAACAGTGTGTGTCGTATGTATAACGAATCACTGTGGACACAAGTACATCTCCTACGATGATCCCCACGAGATCAAACAAATACAATCAAACCATCCGAGATTGGTGAAAGAGGTGGGCACAATACCAATGTCAATGGGTTTCCTACAAATATCTTCAGAAGGTTGTAGTGAGTACAACAGTTCCCTGCAAATGGCTACAAACAACTTGTGGATAACAACAGTGGATATATCGTAGGCACGACGAACCACTGTGGGCACAAGTATGAATATCACCTATAGCAACGGTGATCAAGATCTTCAAATATTTTGAGTACAACGGCAACCCGATGTACGAAAAAGTCCATTACATTAAAGATCTCGAAAGGAGATATTTTCAAAGCAAAGCAACAATCAGTGGACTTCAAAGTCCAAAAGAAAACCCTCCCCGGTGATTGAGAAAGGGGGAAGGGGTCAACATCAAGACCAAATCGCCACCGGATCTGCAACACTTATACAAGCAGACAGAAGGCGTCTACAATCTACAACGCCACGCCACCGGATCTGCAACACTGATATAAGCAGACAGAAGGCGCCTATTCCAAAAATACCCCCATGTGCACCATAAATTGTATACACATAGGTACACTAAAAGGGGTAAAAGAAATTATAAAACCCGCATGGGCCCCGACGAGCGTGTTATTGGTACACACGTGATGCTTAGGGATGCTGTGCGGGTTGACAAGTGAATTCAAGTTCGAATCCGATCCTTCTATACGGATCAATAGAAGTCGACAAGATTCGAACTACCTAACAAAATACACGGTTGTATCGAACGGTGTATTTGTTTAAATACATTCTTTTTAGGCCTTCAAAGCCTAAAATCAAGAGAATTCACTAAACAAAAGGCACAAAGCCTACGAGAAACCTGATCCCCTATCGATAAGTTGATAGGGTCGACAAGGTTCAATTAAATGGAAATGACCCCTAAACACCCCGATGATGGCCGCGTTGATTGAAGATCTCAACCGGAGGGGTTCTCAAATATTTCAAATGTCTTCCAAATACCCAAAGTCCACACAAAATCCATACTCCAGAAATCCAAATCAATCCCAAATTCCAAGATATTTAAATTTGAAATAAATCCATCCACACTTAAAAGCAAAACCCATCCACCCTCCGCAACAGTCTGCCGGGGTGGACAAATTCAAATAAACTCTAGCTCACAAAGAGCCAAATGCCTAGTCGAAAATATCACTAGGATCCATTCTCAAACAATCTCCTGCCAGTAAGGACGTGGTACGTGTCCTCTAACCGGCGGTCTGCCGCTAAATGGCACCGCAGGATAAACGGTTACGACGACCCGGGGCCCTCTGAACCGAGTGGTTTTGCCGCCAAATGGCACCACGAAATACCGGTTATGGCCAGAGCCAATACGCTCCTTATTGGCATCAAATCCTTGAGATATGAATCAATAGGATATGATCGATAGGGCACAAAGCCCTCTGTTAGCTAAGGTGGATTCAAATTTATCCCCTTAGACAAACATCCAACCCCGGTCTACAAGGTCCCCTTGGACGAAGCAACCCATGGCTGCCGACAAGGATCCTTCTGTCAGGTTGGGTCGACTACCTCCTCTGACTAAGTAGACCAGGGACCACGATGGCCCGGGACGACGGAACCATGGGATCTTGATCGGGTTCATCATCCATTCCCCCACCATCTGCTTTAAGTACAAGATGGTGAAATTTCTGTTTTAAATATCAACTATATCCAATTCTCCAAATTCTCAAATCCAAATCTAGTTCCCCAATCTCAAATATCCAAACCCATGCTGCTACTATATGCCAGATAACACGTATCTGATCGACGACTAGCCTTAATCGAAAGTTCTCTCTCGTGATCGGGAGGGGTAATTAACTATAGGGGCTTGCGCCTATAGGAAACCAGAACTCAGATCATAAAGTCCTCACAAAATGAGGGCGAAATCTCTGGGTAGTGTCTTATCTACAAACCCATCTGCCTTCCAAAATTTACCGCGGAACTTAGTTCGTTGAAACTCTCACGCCAAATAAGAAAAAGCGAGCGGAGGCCGGGGCCGAATTTTCGGAGCCCACATCTATCTTTTTTCCTACCATAGGTACTCGGAGTTAGGCTCCAATAGAAAAAAAAAAAAAACAGCTTGGCCTCCAAACAGCAGAAAACAACATGATCGGAGAGAAAATGCAGCATAAATCAGCAAGGAATACTTCTATTTCAGCCCAGGAAATCACTCTGATACCAATTTGATAGAAAGTGTTTGTAGAAATTTAGGAAAAGCCTTGACCGAAATTTGATTTCAACAATTTCAGAAAACCAGGAATAGAACATACAAGAACATTTTTTTTAATTAAATTTTATGAAAGAAGACAAGATACAAGTGGATCTTCAATTGGAGTGGATGATCCGACTCTCCTTAATCTCTTGCCGCCGGCTAGAGCCCAAACTTCATAAGATAAGTTTAAATTCAGCAAACAACACAAACCCAGTAAAATATCTACTTAAAGCAATCAATAAACAACAAATACTCAAACAGCCCTCCCCCAAATCTATCTTAATTATTTTCCTTCCAAATCATCCCGCTTGTCTTGCTACTCCTGCTCCGCCTTTTGGATGTAATTGCCGGTCCCATAAGGACCGGCTAGACTGGTCTAACAATCTGCATTATGAGCTTTTCGATATATACCACCAAGGAAGGCTCAAATCTCCTTAGCCGTAGTTAGGAGCAAATAAGTGTCACTAATTGAGGGTTCAATGGTTCATTGATTCTCATAGCCGCCATGAGATGATCAAAAAGTCAATTTCATCCCATCCTTGAAACATTAAATCTCATCTTTTTGGTCCTATCCCAAGTAGATAGTCCAATCTTTCATTACCTTTTAAATATGCCCTAGCAAATTGTGACCATTTGAGATAGTTATTCTCCTTCAACTGATACATAGGTATGACATTTTGCAGATCTCTAATTGATTGATGTGAGTTGACATTATCAAATTGGATGATTTCTAATGTTACCATGGTAATGGATCAACAATAGGTTTGTAGCTTAAGATGCAATAGAAGGGATGGTTCTCCCGAGCAATGGAGTTTTATTTTATGGTGAACCTCAATACTTCAGCTTCCGGAAGGTAGGCTGAGGTGCGGTTGGGGCATAACAAATAAGAAGAATTGCAGCTTACAACAATAAAGATTATTTCTGATAATCAGAGCACTAGAAAATAACAAGTTGCAACAATAGGTTGTACTAACTAGAGTATGGGAAAGACATGCCAAGAAAGACCCACAACATTGATGCATGTTAGTAACCCCAAGAAAAATATATTTAAGGTTTTAATATCATGTTGAGAAAAGATCTAAAGAAAACAGGAATTTATACATAGACTATTCTAGAAGAAGAAAAGAAAACTAGCTTATTCTTACGAAAATGTATACAGCATTTACAACGATACTTTCTTGGCCGAGTAATGTTTGATTGCTTTCCTGATATGTAGAATCAGATTTAAATTTGATTTCAATTCCCTGGAATGTGATAGGAAATACTTGAGTTCACAAGTAACCCTAAGGGAATACTTGAGTTCGCAAGCAAACCTATCACTAAATGGAGAAAACAGCGAGAATAGAGCAAAATCTGGGCGAAATCAGCCCCAAAACGATAGATTGCAATAAACGAAACAAAGCAAAACCAACACGAAAACAAGATACCAGTGATTCTCAATTCGAGAGGAGGATCGTCTCTCCCAAATCTCTAGACAAGAGTGTCTAGAGCCCAACGCCAAAAAACCCTAATTCTCAATCAATCAAAACACATAATCCTCCCCTAATTCCCTCATCCCCTTTAATACATGATATTTCCTAATTTAATTTCCCTCCCAAACCCTAGCCGCCCATTCCGTTTGAAATATTCATTCAAATTAAATAAAGGGGCCCCACCCATTAGTCGGACCAGGTAGAGGAGGCGGAAGCCTCCACCTCCTATAGACCCGCGGCTCCCTTTGGGACGGCTGGGGCTGGACCGGTTCACAATGAACCGGTCTAACAGAATGTCCGTATGGAGGTTGCCTACTCTCTTGGGTTTCCTTTTCTTCTGTCTCCACCTAACATTTATGCTGATGCACCCTGGTACCAAAAGTAGGAATGATAGCATTTTCTATAAAATAATTAATATGGTATTTTATTAAGGGAATTAATTACACTTTTTTTAATTCTCATGCTGATTATATTATTGGAACCTTTTCTGTCTAATCAGACTTTTTCTTATATTTTGGCTTGGAGTATGTTAATAAGTATCTATATTTGCCAATTTATATTGCCTGATTTACAATTTTTTTGCAGATAACGACCTTTAATATCTCATTGGTTGTTCATGGAACAATTGCAGAAAACATGGATTATCTTATGGTAATTCTAATTTTCATGTTTGTACAATTACTAGAATGTTAAGATTTTTTTTGGAGAAAGAACTTCAAAATTTTCTCTTAATTTATTGTTTTCTCAAGCAGGAGAAATCCAATCCTTATGCTGTTCCCTGGAGTATGGGCATTCTTCAGACAATCAAAAGTCCTTTGGATATCACAACAAGCACAATCATTAAGAGGATTGTTGCCAATCATGAAGCCTATCAGGTTATTTTTGTTATTAAAACTTGGCTCAAATAATCATTATGCATATCTCAGATAATTTGTTGAACTTATAGATGTTAACATGTGCTTTAAATTATTTTTCGCCATGCTTTTGTTTTCTATGGAATGGACCATAAAGTCGGTCTGTGAGAGGGTCATTCTCCTTAGGATGTTTTTTTAGGTGAGGGTGGAACATATTGCAACCACCTATGAGCAGGAACACTAAAAAAATGACGGAACCCACACAAGTTAGCAGGCCGGTGATCAGGCGACTAGTGCTACTCTTGCTGCTTTAAATAATAAGAGATGATCTGGAGCCTTGTTGCTTTCAAGAAGAAATTTTTTATAAGAAAGCTTTTATCTTTATTCATTTTATATTTTAATTTGTTTCCACAAATCTTTTTTCTTAACTGTTACTAATAGGTACTAGCGAATTCCCATACAAATGCTTGTGAGTGTATAACATAAATAATTCATAAGTAAAGATTAAAATAAAACAAGTTAAACATGAATAAAATTACTTAAACGATTGATTTTGAAATAGTAATGTGTACATAATTTAAAAGTTTATAAATTTATAATATATGTGTGATTTTGTTCCATTTCATTTTCTATTTTATTACAGGATAGAAGTCAATGATTAAATTATATTTAACCATTTAAGTAACTTTATTGGTTAATGAAACCTTTTTA
Organism: Dendrobium huoshanense; assembly: GCA_016618105.1. NCBI lineage: Eukaryota > Viridiplantae > Streptophyta > Magnoliopsida > Asparagales > Orchidaceae > Dendrobium > Dendrobium huoshanense. Next base: position 17,786,812 of record CM028348.1, read on the forward strand.
TGATAGAAAAATACTATGCTTGCTATATTTATATATATATATATAAGGAAGTTAAGTTATCTAATACATTAATTGATTATAATTAGAAACCTATACTCTTATAATAATTGCATTATTTAGAATTATATACATCTAGTGTACTTTATTACAATCATTTACATATTAATTAAAGTATAGTTATTATTATTATTTTTAAGAGACTAGATATGATCATAAAATTAAGTTTGTTTATTTTTCTTTATTTAATTTAATTATAATTATAAAATTATTCTATTTTCCCTAACTCTATAATTACTTTATTTATGGAGAGAATAAAGATAAAAGCTTTCTTATATTGGTTGTTGGGTTGGAAGAATAGGTAGCGTGTTGGATTCCTTTTTCATGCATTTCATTTTTTAGGTGTTTGGCTTGAAGAAAAAGAAATGCAATATAAAATTTTGAGAGATTTGAAATACATCCTTCAGTTAATTTTTGAGGAATTTGCAACTTTTGGCTGAATTGAACGAATCCCAAGTTTCTTTTTTGTGAAATACTTCATGTTTGCTCATCCTCGCGACAATGCTTGCCCCTGAGAGCTCCCGTCAATCCTTGCCCTTACAAGCTCCAATCAATCCTTTGTACTTGTGAGCGGACCATGATCCTTCCCTCCCTCCACGAGCACTCATTGATGCTTGCACCCGCTATCTTGTGTCAATCCTTGGCTCCCTGTCCTCAAGAGCTCCTATTGATCCATGCCCACGTAAGCTCATGTTGGTGCATGCTCCCATCAATGTCTACCCCCAAGAGCTCATGTCAATCCTTGCCCTCATCAGCTTCCATTGATCCCTACCACCATGAACTCCTATCGATGCCTTTACATGTGAGCTTGAATTGTGAGCATCCTAGGGTGCCCTAAGATTTATTTTTATTATTTATAGCCAACACAATAATTTCAAATACTTGTATTCCAAGTACACTATATTACATTGCACTTAAAATTCTTCTCTATTTTAAATACTTACAATGAAATAGCCCATAAATAATTCCTTATTTAAAGATGGAAGACTTCCAATTTTTTATTTGATGACATCATTTTTATGCATGTCAATGACACAAAATAGTGCTTGGCGTAGCTCAACGCACGTATGACGCTATTTGCTTGACGCGGCGCAGATGTTCAAAATAGTGCGCGCTATTTGCGCAATGCATGAGCAATGGTACATGGATCAAATAGCATGCACAATTTTATTAACATGTTATAAACTATAATCATAATTGTTTAAGTTTTATATATTATGTCATAATTAATTATTATTTAATTAAATAACAAATTAATAAAATATTAAAAATCAATGTTGTGAAAATCGGTCCGGACATTGAATCAGAAGAATGAGAAGTTTAATGTTCAATGGTTCAACTGGAGTTGAATCAGATGATGTAATAAATATTAAAAGTATTTAAATAAGCTCTAAATGATATAATATATAATCATATAATTTTGTAATAAAAAATAAGCAGAGTTCATGCACAATGTTTTTCCTAATTTTAAATTTAACTATCTTCTATTTTTAAATTTGATTAAAAATCTAAATTTAGTTTACATATATGCATATAATTTAATATTAATTTATTTATTTTATAATTTAGTTAGTTATTACATACATATTAGGTTTATATATGATAACAATTCAATTATATATCAAAATTTTATATGTATAAAATCATAATATATATATATATTATATATATTTATATATTATATATCTATATATATAATAATAATATATATGTTTTAATATATTATCATTTCGATGCTTATAATTAAATATATAAAAATATTAAATAAATAAAATTAAATTTTATTCTATTATATTATATTTTTTAAGAAATCGTGTATTTGTGTTGTGGTGAACATGAAAACTTCAACATAGTTATTTATTCCTACATTACTTGGGAAGTTTCACTTTTTATTGTTTATATAGCTTTTTGGTTTTGCGTATATTAGGAACTTACGTAGAGTGGTAGGGCCATGCTAGAATGCTTTCATGGTGTTTTTTGATAAATCATAATTATATGTATTTAATACTCATTTAAAAGTTATAATAGATTAAATTTTTATCAATTTATTAAGATTAATATTATATTTTATGCTAAATTTATTAAATTAATTTATTTAATTATTTAAATTTAAAAACACTGAAATCGGTCTATTTAAAAAAACCAACAGTTTCTGCCGGTTTAGTTCGGTTTGATGCAAAATCGATTTTTAAGATGGATCAAAACAACCATTTGATTGGTTTATGGTTGAACTGGTCGGGTCTATTCGATTTCTAAAACAATGTAAATAATTTTATTTTATCTCTTAATAGGATTTAGAGTTTACTTTTCTCCATTTCTTTGTTGGCGGTTCGGCTTGCGTCACTTGAAGTATAGTTTTGAAAGAGTCACTCTATGAAGCCTTTTTGCCTCCTTTGATGACGACAGAATAAGTCACACGGGGAGCTCACAATGAAGGTAACAATCACTTTTCCCTTTCACGTGCTTTGCCTCAAGTAGAGTTTTGAAAAAGTCGCTCAAGGAAGCTCCTTTGCCTCCTTCGGCAACAGTTTTCTTATCAAATGAGAAGTTAGAGGGGGCTCGCAACGAAGATAACAATCCTTTTTGTTTTTTATAACGAAGATAACAATCCTTCTTTCTTTCACATGCTTCTTAGTCTAAATTGTGTTAAAGTAAAATAGAGAAGGAACGAGATTTAACTTTTTGTAGGATATTTAGTGATTTTTGTTTTTTGGTAGGATGTAGGATAAATTATGTTTAAATCCTGCTCAAATCTATCGATGTATGTTTTTATAGGATTTAAAGTTGTTTTTTTTTTGTTTGGCAGGATATTTATATTTAAATCTTACTTAAATCAATTTATTATTTGGTTAATGTTATTTTATATTAATATATTTTTTGCTTAAAATTATTTTATATTGTGCATGATTTTTAAAATGGCGCACGCAGTACCGTGCGCTATGCGTCATGGCTCTGTGTGGAACTTTGTACTATGGTGCGTCATTTACCGTTGACAAGATGATTTATTGTTTTACTTTTTAAAGCAGCAAGAGTAGCACTAGCCTCCTGCTGATTGTGCGACTATCTTATAGTTTGCCCAATTAGGTAACTTATTCTTCCATTTTTGTTTTAAGGTTTTCGTTCTCATAAAAGGTGGGGGCCATATGTTCCTCTCTAAAATTTGTCCGATCATGTCAGGATCTGCTGCTTGTTTATAATTAAGTAATTTCTCTTGGAAGTAGAATGCATTGTTGATTAAATCAATATGAGTAGGATAAAATTCTTGCCCTAAGTCGACCATGGCATCATAGCAAAAGGAATTCAGTGAATTCCACCTCTAAATTTTGGAGCGTGGATGAAGCCCTGTGTTAATTACCTATTTTACCGATCCAACATATATGCTTGAAAATATGTTATTAAGCTGGTCACAGGTGAATGTTCTTCTTTAGCTCTAAAGAGCTCGCATTGCTGGTGTTGAATATCAGTGTGGTGGACTCCAGTCCGTTTCTTATTAAATGATGTTGAAGCAAGAAATCTTGTTCGTCTTTCTCAAGCTCTGGTTTTGAAAACTGTTATTTCACCAATTCTTTTATATATTTTTACACATTTTCCAATGTAATTTAACGGCTAACTTTTTGTACTTTGACCACTGAATTTCTTTTTATTTTTTATTTTTCTTCAGAAACGAAATGAAAAGAAGGAACAAAGTGAGAGGAATACTACGAGAATAAGACTAACGTATCTGAAGAATGACTAATGAACTTGATTGCAAGTGTTAATGCTGTTTGAAGGAAACCAGCTCGTTACAGAAAAATTGTTGGCTCTCCCTATCCATTAACACCCAAAAGCTTCAAATGGAAATACTGATCGTAAAGTAAATATCACTCTAGCTTATCTGTGATTACAGTTATGGTTTAATTATATTATTGAATAATGTTATGAGTTCTTTTGACTTTGGTTCCTAAATATGGCTGCTAACTATTACCCCTTAACAAAATCATCATTCCCATCCTTTGAATTTGTTCCTAGTTGTTTTTATATTGTGCCCAATCTGTTTATTACTCTTTGCTGTGTCACTTGTAACTTAATGAGCAGATTTTTTTTTTTTGGGGGGGCGGGGGATGAAATTATTTTGTGCGGACGTTGAACGTCATTCAGAGCCCAATGAAAATGCGCACGTCACACCCTACTTGGTACCGAGGCTCGGCACTGCTCGATATTTGATGATGTGGCTGCACTTGATTCTTCTCTGGACGGTAAGCTGTGTTCGGTGTCTGCACAGAATAATCTCATGTGAAGGTGAGCAACCAAACGAGGTTCATCTCGATGGAAGCTTGAGTCCCTTATTAATGTCCTTCACTAATGAGAAGATTTGTGCAATATTTATTATAATTAATGAGCAGATTGTGTGCATCTATTGTAGTTCTATCATATGCACCCTATCATAGCGTTTGTATTGAAGCCTACTGCTAGCTGTCAGGAGATGCAATAATGGACGTGTTTTCTTTCATTGCTGCCTTTCTTTATGAGGTCCACCTGATTCCGAAGTTTGTGAAGAACAGTAACGTGCCAACTATGGGCGCGAGGATATTAATGAGAATTTGATGACTTAAATTGCTGGGTCTGTTGTGGTGGGTGGCATAAGGTAATCAGATGATCTGGATCGTTAAATTTTCAAAACAACATTCTTATGGTTGTGATTTCAATCATATATAAGAATATTTTTTTTCAATATTGATAGAAAGCGGCTTGTGAAAGACGATTTTTGAACACTTAGGCTTTGTTTGGGATAACTTTTTTTGTTGCTTCTTAAAATAGCTTTCTAATAAAAAAGAAAAATTTTTGTACTAAAAAATTGTTTTGAGAAGTAATAAGAAAGGCGTCCCAAACAAAGCCTTAATGTATGGGATATTGATGTTTGGATGCTCATCTTATAGTTTGGAAGTAATTCTGAATTTTGTAATTTAGTTGGTAATACTTTAATTTGTAATCAAGTTATTTATAACGTGCTTGCAAATTAAGTAGTCATCATTGATGGCAATTGATAAGTTTTTTTTTTTTTTTTTAAAAATGGACTTCTTAGCTAATTAAAGTAAATTCACACGCATCATAATGTGTTGTCAACTTTTGTGTGAAAATAAAATGTTTAAAATTGGATAACAAATGCTGAGTATTGGAATATGTTTCAAATAGAGATAGAAAATAATATTAGTTTAATTTTTATTCATAATTTTTTTAGATCTATTAACTTTGTGAATGTTGAAATAGAAATTATTGTGTGATTGTTGAAAGCAGTTCTATATTTAGAGACCAATCAAAATGAGTCATTTCAGCAATATCTCAGGGTACCGAGCTACAGTATCGATGTGATTTATTCTGATTGGTCTCTAGACGATGTTTGGTGTCTACACAAAAAATTTCTTGAGTATGAAGCATGAGTAAATGATTTGTCAACCCTATGCCCGCGGATAATGAGATCCCTGCCATGTTGACTTAGATATTTGTGCCTTGCGTGTTATAGAAGTAACAAGATCTCACAAATAAGTATAGAAATAAAGTAAAATTAACAGAAGACGTGATTTTTTATTTGAAATGTGAACAAGATATCACAAGAACAAGAAGACTGTTCTGTCTACTAAAGATTGGAAAATCATTCCTTCCATGAAGGTCTTAATGACATGAATTGAAGGCTTACGATGCGATGGTGATGAAAGGTTACTGAGATAAATGATAGCAGTTAGGCAAATTTTCTAGGGGACGTAGAGATTTCATGATTATAAAACATCAATAAGGCGTTATAGGGAAGTCGAAGTGTCCATTGAAGATAATTGGATCAAGCACCCTATAGAGATGGAGATAGCACATCCTAAAAGTGACAATAGAGTGCCATAAGATGGAGAGATTATTACATGCGATCACGTGACGGTAAGGAGGCGAATTAGAAAGCACTATGTCACCAGATACACAGCTGTACACAACATTGGCACACAGCAAAAAAGTGACATTACGCGTCTTGATTCGCCTCCGGACGGTATCCAGTAACCGCACCTAATAATTTCACCATAAGAAGGCCATATATGTGATTATAGGTAGTTGGAATAGTCATCTTTTTGAAGGTGAAGATGACATTACTTAGAGGTAGCAATGAGGCCATGTAAGGAGATCATGGAGGCCACTAAAGACAATTAGATTGATCATGGACTAGAGGTGGTGAATGAAATTTAAACTATTGATTTGGATGACAATAAAGGGTAGTTGGAATGACTCCTCTCTTTGAAGAAGTGGAGATTAAATTACCAAGAGTTGGCGCATAATGAAGTTGGTTGAGTTAGTCCCTCCACTTGAAGGATAGGAGATTGAATGACCTAAGTCAACAAGCATGAAGTTGGTTGAGCATAGTATTCTAATTAGTAGGAAAGTGGAGATCCCAAACTAATTGTTTCCATTCATCTTTGTTGAACGAGTAGTACTTTGAAAACTTCGATGCTCTCACGTTCTCTCCAACCATCACTGCGAAACAAATATATTTCTCTTGTGTGTATTATAAACTTGAAGGGGAGATCCCAAACTAATTTCTTATGCAAATTAAATAATTATAATCCTTAGAACTTTGGATGCTAATCAATTATTAATAAAGTAATAATACAACAATGGTTAGCCATAATTATCTCTAATTTGTTGTTATTGTCCTATGAATTAGAAAGAAACTCAATCTCAGTTTGAGATGACAACAACATTTTTATAAAGATAATTATGAACTTGCAGCGAAAAAAATAATTTTATTATTCTAGTTATTAAGAAACTAATAAACAAACAAAATTATGATTGTTAACAAATCGAAACAACATGAAAGTTATCCCAAACTTCAATGCGATCAATGAAAGTAAAAAATTTGATGAGTGGAGTCTGTTTGGGAGTTGGGACAACTACAACATTTTTAAAAATTGAATGTGAAATTGTTGCGGGGAAAACAACTTAACTATTCTGGTTGCAAAAAAATAACCCTTCGCCACAAAAAAATTCTAAAAAATGGTGCGAAAAAATAGTAGCCAAATGACATTATAATTTCGGGCTGAAAATAAAAAACAAAGCAATGAAAAAATTATCTTAAATAGACCCAGAGAGAGAGAGAGAGAGAGAGAGAGAGAGAGAGAGAGAGAGAGAGAGTAGAGAACTTTTGTAGCATTTTTTGTGATAGGAAAACTGGTTTGCGATTAAGTAAATAATCATGAAAAAAATGTGCAAGGATTCCTGATATATATTGCATCGAGGCAGGTTTAAAAAGTCATAAAATTTAAAATGAGATTTGTGTTGCATGTGAAAATTTTGTACTGCACTAATCTCATAACAAAATTAATAAATTTTACTAATCATGATACAATTTGTATTAGGAAATCGTCACACAATTTTTTAATATATATTAAATATAAGCATGTTGTTTACACTGCTCAGTTATGAATTGAGCGACTTCTTATTTTTCAAACCCTCATTGTGTAATATAATAAGAATTAAAAAAAAATGCATTACAAATGTACCCATCATGTTAAAGGACAACAAACTCATCAATTTTTATAAAATTATAATGATTTTATTTCTTACAATGTTTTTTTTTTCCTACAAAAATGTGAAAATTTATTGATATAAGCGGATTCAAATTTGAATTTTTTATTACTACTCTTAAAACTTCTTATTGATTAAACTAGTTGATATACTCACTCACACAACACTATACAATGCAATATATTTAGCATAAGATTATTCAATTAAGGCTTCGTTTGGGAAGGCTTTCTTACTGCTTCTTAAATCAACATTCTAGTACAAAAGTTAAATTTTTTTATTAAAAAGCTACTTTAAGAAGCAGTAAGAAAGTCGTCCCGAATGAAGTCTAAGATTGTGCATCAACAACGTACTTAGGCTTTGTTTGAGATAGCTTTCTTATTGTTTTCTCAAGTAATTTTTAGTATATATTTTTTTAAACTATCACAAAATAAAACCTTAATTTAATTGAGCTTATTGGCTACGTGGATTGATTTTCACATTTTTTTACAATGAATATTTGTAAATCGTTAAAAAATAAATTTGATTTGCATAAATTTTAATCATGATATAATGAAATTGAGAAGATGTCTAATTATATTTTGTTATATAAATTAATTCCTTTTTTCTAAAAAATAAATAGGAGAAAAATAAAATGAAAATAAGTTGTTATCACTATATCATCATCACAAAAGATAGATTGATGTAATGCTGTGAATTGGATGATGTATATTATGCTATGCATAGTTAAAGCTTTATGCTTAGTCATATTAAGCAACTAAATAGTTGAGAGTGAATCAAATGATACTAAAGTTTAGCTCTCTCTCTCTCTCTATATATAATTTAAAAACTTAAGCCTATTGAAGAGGGTAAATTAATTAATATTTTTGACCAAATAAAAATTTCAAGTATTCATTATTGAAGGAAACTCAATAATCTAATATGTCCTAATAAACTCTTCCCACAAAGGAACTCTAAGATATCATTTGAGGCAGCTTTTGACCATTGTTTGTTCGACACTTTCAAAAAAATTTTGTTCTAGAAAGTTATTGTAGAAAGTAATACGAAATTTGTCTATGATTAGACTTAACTTTTTTATAAAAAATTTTAAATGTATGAATGATGACAAATGAAATGTTATTTTATATAAATATTTGATGTGAAATTGAATTTAATACTCTCACCTAAGATTTTTAAATATTAATGGAAACTATAAATCAAGAGAAATAATATGATGTTAATTAATGAGAGCACATGTTAGGTGAGGTTATGTTAGTTAAGGAGTCCTTCATGATATGATGGCCATCATAGATTATGTTTGTCATGTCTTAGAGGAGTACCTAATGAATTAAAGATCTATATTAGAGTGTGAGTATATTATATATTAATATATAGAGATAAAAATATGGAGAAGTGCTAATTAAATTTTGTTTGCGTTATTAAATTTATCTATCAATAATTAATTAAGATTAAATAAAATTAATTGGGCAAACATGTGGCTATGCAAAGAGAGATATTATTTAGTGTGGAGACTGGACGCAGAACCCCCCCCCCCCCAAGGATTCGGTGGAATATTAATTGGACTTGTAATTTTATTTTCTTGGAGAAATTGAGGGCTGTGCCCACTTGTGTTTATTAATAAAATTGATAAAATTTGAGAGTTATAAAGGCTCCTGTGAAAAGGAAAATAATACAAATATAAATTTTTTCCCAACTTCTCAAAAAATAAAAGATACAATGTGATAGATTGTAAGATCAATATATCAAAAGAAAGTAAAAACATATTCATATATTCATAGTAAGATGAGTTTATATGATATTGACTGTCGTCAAAAGAGTGAAAGATCATTAAAAATTGATAGTATCCACAAAAATCCTCTGAATGTTCTGAGAATAGGGAAGGAATCATCTATCAACATTCCAATATAATATCCAATGCAAAATATAAATCAAAAGGCAAAAGTTTTTTTTTTTTTTTAGACATTTTGATCAATTACGACAAACTGGCACACACATCACATAAGCAAGGCTCAAACCCAAAACTTTTTGGTTAGTAGCTAAAACTTGCAATCAACAGATAAAAATGTTGCGTGCAAAAGGTATCGAAAGACAACAATATTGTCCTATCCACAAGAAACACCTATTTCCAAATGATCATAGTTTGTAAGTAGTGTTGTATGGCTTGAATGTGGTTCGTATTGCTAAAGAAGCCTTTTTCAAGGGTGTTTATAAATGAAGTAAGTGAAAAAAAAAAAAAAATTATTTCATTTGGCTACTGTTTCTTTGTTGTACTGTTGGCCTTCCTCTGGGTTGGCTTAGTTCTTGTGATTTGTTTGGTTTCTCGACTGTTGTGATTTTGTCTATTTGTTGTGACTTTGGATCTTTCTTTTGTGGGGGCTTCACTACGAGGGTTGGGGTGATTTTTTTTTGGGGGTTGGCTATAGGGGTAGATTGGGGGGTTTGGGTGGGGTTTGCTTGGTGGGTTTTAGGTTCTCTGTGGTATTTTGGTTGCTTGGTTGTGGGGTTGTTCTCCTGTTGGTTAGTTTGGTTGTTGATCTTCCCTTGCCTTTCTACTTTGGGTTTGGTTTTAGTGGGCATTGTTTCTTTTATTATGTTCTTATTTTTTTTGTAGGAGGCTATTTTGTCTTACAGGTGTTTGTGTGGTTTAATTTGTCATGCCTCTTCTGTCTACTCCAGTTGTGTCGTTGCTCTGATTTTGGGAGTCTATGTTTTCTATGCTGGTGTCCTTGTGTTAGGTTGGGTTTGGCTCCTTATATGTTTCCTTGCCTTTATTTTTGTTTATTCTATTGTTGCAATAGTTGGATCATAAGCTCTTAGGTTATACTTCCAATGCTGTATTTGTAGAGGGCTCTTGATCCTTCAAGAATTTGTATCTTTTGTATCTTTTTATTTATATTAATGTGTAGGCCCCATCGTAAATTTTATCTATTAAAAAAAAAGCAGGGAAGCCCAAGAAAGGAAACCGGCCGAAAAACAAAGGGCGACGAATATTTGAAAGGCAACTAGCTACATGACAAATGTAACAAAATAGCATGGATACAATTGATAAATCTGGGAAGGTGACCAACAATAATGGATTGGTTGCATCGTCCATCTATAATAAATTGGATCATCATTATTGCTCCCAATATAGCGAAAGGATACCTAAATGTCATCAATTGTGTTAAGAAATCAACTAATTAGCAGACGGGTAAGATAGTTGGAATCCACAAACCAATAGAATATTCCCAACAGCAACGACTAAATTATTATCAAAATCAATTATTGAAACCATCATTCCGAAATAGACCCACCAGAAACATAAAAAAATTGTTAAAAACCATTAAGTTGGTTTTGAATTTCCATGTCCTACCTTTTTCCATGAAGTAATCATCTCTAATGAATTGATGCAGCAAATCCAAGGAGACCAGATAATCAAAGAAGGAGAAATTATTCTGTGCGAAGTCCGGACGGAAATAATTTTTGGATTGTGAGTGTACACAGTACACTGTGTACACTCATTTGTTACACACTATGTACAAATATGTACACAGTGTGCACACTCATATGTCCGAACGATTCTTTCCGTCCGGTCTCTGCACAAAATAATTTCTCTTAAAGAAGAAAGGTGCAACCAAGGGCGAAACCCTTGTGTTCCTAGGGGGGGCAATTGCCCCCGCTAAAAAAATTACAAATTTGTTTATTGCATGGATCTTTATATAATTTGTCATCATCCATCTTTTTTTTACTCTTTATTATAGGAATATTTAGGTGATTGCCCCCCCCCCCCCCCCCCCCCCCCCCCCTAAAAAATTAAAATAATATGATCTTTAGGTGATTGCCCCTAGTAGAATTATACACATTGTGTAGATGTGTTATTGTTAGAGAACAATGAACAAAATACAAAGAAAAATAATAAAGAAAATCCAAAAATATCCTTACAGCCAAAATTTGTTCCGGGGGCGCTGCCCCCGGAAACCCCCGTAGGGGCACTGCTCCTGAAACCCGTAACTTGACCGGGCCTGCAACTTGACCGGGCAGGTCGAACCCCGTCAGGGGCACCCCCGACACATTCTGCAGAGGTGTTACCTAATTTTTGTTTAAGAATAATTATCATTATATAAGATGTTGATGATATTTTTAAAATGTATTCAAGTACAAATAATCATTAGTCAATAAAATGATATATATATATATGAAAAAAAATTTCTACATTTTTACTTATAAGTTTGCCCCCCCTGAAAATTAAGGCTGGTTCCGCCCCTGGGTGCAACAGTTTTTTTGTGCCGCAATTCTAAAAAACACATGGTTGATTAATTTTTAGATCTTTGCTTGCCAAAATATCTTTAATTTTGAGATTGTTGGCTTAAAATTTTGAGGCAAAAATATTAAATTTGTTTAGATGACCGACCTTTAAACCAAAATGAGCTGTAGATTATGGTGAAATTTTTTATGAATGTATTTATGAGAGAAATTGTCTTTATTTTTTATGTATAATTAATATAGAGTCTTTAATCTGAATGTTTAAAAATTGATTAATGCAACCAGCAACCAAAATAAGAGAGTTATTGGGAAGGTTTTAAATACCTTTAGCTAAACTTTTATAAATTTTTCGGGAATTTCATGCATACTTGTGTGAAAATGCCATTTTCTATATTCTTATATTTATTTATTATCGGGGAAGTAAAACTAGGCAGTGAAACAAATAAGAAATAAAAAATTGTAAGGGAAAAAGAGAACACTGACATCTAACGTGTAAAAATTGGAAATCGAAAAAAAAATTATGAACCCACACCACTCAAGAAATTCACAATGAAAAATTGGTATATATATATATCTTCTTTCGCACTCACATTATTTCTCTGCACTCTAGCACCGTTCTCTTACTAGTACAAACAAAGAGAAACACTAAAAGATGCAAACCTCAATGAAAAACCAGAAATAAAAACCGCCTAGTCCTCCTCACAACGCCGCAATGCCAAGTTTGGAGCGCCACAACGCTTAACTATCTATTTTTAATCTATCTAACAGCACCACGGTGCTCCACTTTCTATCTACCTCCAATCAAACAATACAACATTATAGCGCTTGGGTATATAGTGTCGTAGAGCTGTTTGGTTGTAAAAATAAAAATAAAAATTGGGGGAGGATCTCCTGCAACCCCCAACGAACTTGATTGATGGAATTGAGATCCAAGATGGAAATACAACCAATAATTTTAGCTAGGCACTAGTGCCCTTACGATGATTGTTAGAGGTTGGCGGAGGTTGATAATGATCATCAGTGTCAATAATCAAGTAGATCTCTAAAGTTTTTTAGATCTTTAAACTATATATAATACCTAATCTAGGCTCCCTTATGTGGAAAATGTATATCTATTTATAGTATATTAGGAATAACATAAAATTGACCAAAAATGACATAAATGACTAGTATTAAATCTTCGAATTATGATTTATTTATTCATCATTAAGTATCTTAATGGCCTTGTACATTGTAATTAAATATTCTTAGGCTTATTAGATTCATCTTGTCAAGCTGCTCAACTTGATTATGAGCATGCAATATTCATATATTGTTTATCCCTTCAATTAGCATCATAAGATTTCTAATCATGGTTCAATTGCTTTATTTTGGCTCATTTGGATTCGAATGTGACCAACTTTGATGCCTTTGGGCTCATCTTTAGACTTTTAATTTGACTATAAATTTTCTAAGATCTGAACTTGAATGGCTCTAAATTTAACTCTAAAAATGTCCTAAATAAATAATGCATCACGATCAAGAGTTTTTTTTTTAGCGCTTATTCTTCAATCAAATTAATTAAATAGATGGAATGCACACTTTTTCTTTTAATCCAATATTTCTTCTAAATATAAAAATTTAGAGAAAGTACAATTCCACTGCACATAAAGCGAACGGTTCTACTAAGAGTATAAAAACGGGTGAACAGGTTGGGTTTAAATCTGATCTGAAAATTGGCTTGACCTGAGTCCGATCAATTCGAAGCAGACCAGTTTAATAAATGAATGAAAAATACAAATCCAAACCTGATCCACTAGTAGCCCCAAACCAGACTGCATAACTCGTTTTGATTTAATTTTTTATAACTTTTTAACAATAACTTTTAGATTTTATGATCCGAACCAAATCTTTTTATTAAACTGATCAATTTGAACTCAAATTTTTTGGATCAGACTCTACCTAATGGAGTCATTCTTTGAACTCCTAAATTCTACATTGTATATAATTTATTGAAGTTTTTAGGTTTCATTCAACGGTTTCTTAATTAAAACAAAATCCAATTAACCAGTTTCTTAATTAAAACATAAAAAAAAAAAAAAAATTACTGAAACCAGTTATAATGCTTTTATAATTTAATATCCGGTTTCTTTTTTACACTAAAATATCTAATATATATATATAATATATTAATGTATATATAAAACAGAAATAATTAATAAAAAATATATATTAAAAGCATTTTAGATAATAATCTTTTTAAGTTATTTTTTTAAATGATTATAATCTTTTTAAACTTTATATTAATTTTTTTCTTAATTATTTAATAATTAAAATTTATAATATTAAATTTTAGTTAATAAAAAAATATTTTAAAATTTTAGATTATAATATTAGGATAAGCATTTTAATATTAAGAAATATAAATTTTAATTTATTTGGAAAATGAAATTGGAAACTTTAAAAATTAAATCGGAGACCATCTGAACTCCAATTTCAACTAAATTAAAGTCGAACTGAATGTCTCAAAAATATGAACCCAACGACACCAAATTCGACTCAATCCGAGCCCAAATGAATTTAATTCAAAGTTTTTTTTTTGAAAACGGTTAATATAAATATAAACATTTTAATTCTAATAAATTCATTTGAATGTCTTAATGATATCTGAATCGGCGATCTTGGGTTGTTTGGATTCGTCTCATCGAGCCGCTCGATTCGATTATATGCGTGTCACGTTTGGAAACCGTTTAGTAATCCATATTATGGTTTGATCCTTCCAAATGCACTTAGGGTCTTTGATTTGGGCTCAATTGAGCTCGGATTGAGTCGAATTTGGTGTCATTGTGTTCGTATTTTTGAGACATTCAAATTTATTGAAATCGGAGTTCAGATGGTATCCGGCTTAATTTTTTTGGTTATATATCAAATATAAACATTTTAATAACCATTTTATTTAATTTATTTTTTAAAATAATTAAGAAATCTAATATTATGGAATTTTATTTTAATTACATAAATTTATGAGAACAAGTAAAATAAAATAAAAAATAAAAAACTATTGGGTTTATTTAAAAGTAAAAAAGTAAATATTCAAACCGGATATTTTAATCAAAATAAAAATATACATGCATTTATTTTAAATAAATAAATAAATAAAAATAACAGTTATATAAACTTATATAAATATAACAGTTATTAAGGCTCCTTTTTAATTAAGCCTAGGAAATAGAACATGGAAATAAAATTTAAAATTTATTCTTAATAGAAACAATGACTACCATCAATCAAACCCTCCCTTAATTGCACGTTCCTTCACATGCCTTAGAAGTCCATTTGTAAAACTGTAAATCCTTTCAAGTCAGAGGGTCATTTTGCTGGATGTGGTTTCCTATTTCATCTCACAGGCTAAAGGGGGAGAAAGCTCACGCCTTTTCTCTTCTTTCTACTACTTCTCAGTTCGCTTCTCCATGGGGTTCAGACGGAGTTCCTTCTATCTTTATTAAAGCGAAGCGCGAGAGAATCTTTTCTTGGTTTTCGCCATTGTGCTGGTTCCGGTGTTGATTGGCGTTGCTAAGAAATCGAAGCAATGAGGGCTTTTGCGGTCTCTTGTTCCTCCTAATCCCCATTCTGACTACTTTGTCCTTGTTTTCTTCTCTATATGTGGATTGAGCTCGTGCCAGGTTTTATCAAGTAGTAGAAGGAGAACGGGTGTTTGGGTTGGGGCAGCGGAGAATGAGAGAGGGCCTGCAGGATGGGCAATTGTGGAACGAGAGAGGAATCTGCAGTGGCTGCAGCTCATGTTCAAGGTTCCTTCTAACAATTAATGCCCTATTTGGCCCTTTTAATTTCTTTTCTTCTTCTTCATTTGTTAATTTCTTCTCACATTGTCTTCTTTCATTTTATTCTACTCGATTTTGTGCTTCTTGCGGATCTCGATTATTCTGTCTTTGGGAGTCATGGGCTTGTTTAGAGATGTTTTTATCAGATCAAACGAAAAAAATGTACGTTTGGTTGGAAATGCAGTTTTCTAAGGGTGATTGGGCATCGTCCATTTTTTTCTTTATTCCTTCCTTTTAATAAATGTAAATATGGAGTTAGGAACACTCCTTCAGTTTTCAAACTGATTTCTAGTGCTGTTTTCGAATTTGATAACTTCAAATTAGTTCATTACAACCACCTTATCTGTTAGTTTTTTTTATCGTTTATCTCCGAGGATTATTGTAATGATAAGGGGTGTAGAGGTTCTTAAATTTCAGGGCCTGTAATTTGTTGAAATCAACACCATCACAGTTGAAAAAAATGGCTGAAGGGAGGCGTAAATAACTTATTTTTAGCGCCTAGTATAGATCTAAGTTGTGGTGCGTATTTGGGCTGGGGATAAGCTGCAAGATTTTCAATAATTTATGATCTCCCATTTCCTTAGAATTTTTTACTGGTTTGACCGGTTCTAAGTAGCACTTTCTATAACTGAGATTCCTAAGACGTCTTAGATTTTTGCTCATTAAATAAAGGGCTTCAACAAAAAAACCGTTTCTTTATTTTACAATCTTATTGTTTGCAGTGCAAAATGTCCAATTGCCTCAACAAGCAGCAAGGAACTCCTTGTCGGGGAAGAAGCAAAACCGCTCCTTCTCAGAAATGAGTGATCCTTCAACACCACGGAATTTTGCGGACTCGAGGAATATTGCAATATACACTGACATGATAGCTTTTACATTGTTTGAGCTTGAGACCATTACAAAGAGCTTCCGTCCTGATTATGTTCTTGGGGAAGGCGGATTTGGAACAGTTTACAAGGGATATATTGATGAGAATGTGAGGACTGGTCTGAAATCTTTGCCAGTTGCTGTGAAGGTACTTAACAAGCAAGGCCTTCAGGGACATAAGGAATGGCTTGTAAGTTGTACAGAACTTGCTTTTATAATCTCGTCGTCCACTTGACTTTCCTAGTTAGAGTGTTTGTTAAGATTATTTGCCAAGCTTCGATTCTTTCTTTCTGACCTTATATCTCTTCCATAAACGAGGAAATGGTACCTTTTCTCTTGGAAGTCAAGGCATTTTCCATTTGGTACTTCACGGGGTGATTATCACTTATATGAGAAACTGAACTTTGGAAAATCTCTTAGATAGTGACTTCCATGTCCTTCTCAATTAAAACTTGTAATATCCTGACTGCAAAGTAACCTGCTGTGCTATTTCTTAATAGGTTTGACTCTGTAAACATGCTAAAATGAAGTTTTCCGTGTTTATGTTTGTCTGTTGCTAAGGCTAGTTTGACCCTTCTTTTGCTTTTCCAAATGACAATATTATTTGCTGCTTGTATAGTTATCGGCCCTCGATATTGCATGAATATATTTGACTTTTTGTGGGATCCAAATGTAGAGTTCCTGATAAAACCCTGCAAGCAGATTCTGAAATCCGGTCAATGTCCCTGTTTTCCCAAATATAAGTTTTCATTGTCTGCATTTTATAAACTTTAGATCAAATAAAAAATAAGTGATCTTAAAACTTTCTATGATATCATTGTATGTTGTTCTTTGACCATATGAAATGTTTTCTGGTTAACTGTATTATTTGTCTCCATTTGCCAGACAGAGGTTAATTTTCTAGGACAGTTAAGACATCCTAATCTAGTGAAGCTGATCGGATATTGCTGTGAGGATGATCACAGGCTCCTTGTTTATGAGTTCATGTTCCGGGGAAGCCTTGAGAATCACCTATTTCGAAGTAAAACACTCAAGATCTTACTTTGTATTTATGTTTTTTTACTTTTCAAGCTCCTTTTTTTTTCAAATAGTTTTTTGATTTTCATGAAATTGCATCTACATTGTATGCAACTGTCATTGGTGGAAGTTCACCTTCTTTGGACATGTTGAAATATTGATATCTCGGGTTCTATTTCTTCCACTATACCTTGAAGATGACTTGCTGGCTTCACTATTTTTAAGTTGGCAACTAAAGTTGTACAGGATTTTGTTGGATGTAACTTTAGGAATTCTGAAAATTTACTTGCATTAGACTTATGATTTTTTTATAATATTTCCATCAACTTTATTCCAACTCCACAGGCTTTACCTTTTAAACCATCTTTGTCTTATTTTCATTTAAATGGCTCTTTGAGAAACATTTTTGGACCGTCCTAGTTTTCTTTTCCTTTATTCATTTTTATGCTGAAAGCAACCAATAAATGCCTATTTTCTATATCAAGTTGGACATTGATCATTGATATGAAAAGAATACTGGAGTAATCATCTGAGAAATATGAAATAAAATAATATTGGTTGCATGAACAGAGATAATTAAAAAGACTACACATTTGATGTTCTAAAAAATTTAGGTAGAGTTAAATGAGTCAGTGATGTAGAACAATCATGGGAAGATGAGATGCTTAAGGATGTTTGCACGTTTAGTTTTAGAGAACAATAATAAGCAAGATCTCAATGATAAAATAAAATATTAAAGTGATAAATAGCGTTGGTTAAATTACGTGCATAGAAGTTAAGAGCATAAAAATCAATAAATTTAATCCACTTTTGCATTCGTGAATGGTCTCAACAATAAATCCCTTCGTTAACATTAAGACTAGCTACTACAAGGAACCCTTCACTCAACTCTTCATATTACTAGGCTTTAGCGGAGGGACCAACAACATCTTTGTGAATCAAAATATAACCACGTGGGAGAAATAAACTAAGAGGCTAAAAGAGTCGGAGGTCGAGTTTACCCGAAGTATGAAGTATACGAGGCTCCGGTGGTCATAGGAAGGCTTGGAAGGAGGTAGGTGGCATCCACGAACCTTCTTGAAAGTGTGATCAGCAATCTGACGCGTCCTGACAGCGTTTGAAGACCTTCCACTTGGCTGGACAGTAAGAAACAGGTGCAGGTTTTCTCAGGACAGCACACTCTCATACCCAGAAAAGTCTCAGGCAGTGGACGGGGACTTATCCGATCAGTTGGACAGCAAGTACACATTCCGGATCTTCTAAACAGCAGGTTGCAGGTGCTTGATACGTGAAACAACAACAAGGAAGATGTCTGGACATCAAGGGAGTTGAGTTTTGGGGCTGACCAGCTGGTGGGGATGTGCAGAATTCAGTGGACAGCAGTTTACCAATTCTCTGAACTTCTGGACGGCAATCCCGTTAGGAAGATTTTAGGCTCTCTTGTTCCGTTTGGAGAAAAGAGAGAGGTCTAAGGGCTAACTCAAATTAGCTCTAATTTGAATTTCAATTGGGCATAATTTGGGGGATTGAATGATAATTGATTGAGGCAAGAATTAAGGAGAAATTAATGAGGGGTAGGCCGGCCATGAGAGAGAGGGGGAAATTTATGTCTAAATTCGTTGTATGTGATCCACGGCATTAATGACGATGGAGGATTAAAATTTGAAATTAATCTTAGATTTTATTAGATTGAATTGCTTTCCTAAATGGCTTGGGCTAATTGGAAAGAAATTTGAAATTCAAATCAATTCGATTTGAATTTGAATTCTTCCCAAAAATGCTATGGCCAAATATGGTAGGTATTGAATGAGGAATTTAATGTGGGGATCCAATGTGAGGAGAGGTGGTGAGGCCGGCGGTGGGGAAATTAATTTGAAATTTGAATTCAAATTAAGTTGTAATCAATGACTTAATTAATGGGCTTGAATGGGGCTCCACTCATGGTGAGGCCGGCGGCATGTAGAGAGAGGGGAGGAGTGTGGGAGCCATTGAAGAATTTCCAAATTAGCACATAGGATTTAGGAAAGCTTATGATGAAATCCATTTGAATTTGAATTTCATCATGATGCGGATTTAAGTACTTTCCTAATTAGGAATTTCCAAAATTGGAAAGTTTTGAAATTCAAAATTTGAATTTCAAATTGACTCCAATTTTTCCTCTCAAGCCCAACTAAATTTGGAAGATAACGTGATGATTGAGATCATCATCCCAATGGAAAAGGGGTCTTGGTGGGGGCAGCGGCAAGAGGAAGATGCGGGTTTGGCTTTGGGTGGAGGTGGCTAGGAGCTAGGCCGGCGGGTGGAAATGTGGAGGGGGAATTTGGTAGGGATCAAGGGGTATTTTGGTGGCGGAATGAAAGTGGAGGGAAGAAAAAATTAAAAGAAAAAGAAAGATAAGAAAACCGCGAACCTTGGAATCCACCAAGATCGACGGGTATTGCTTTTGCCCCACTTGGGCCTCTCCTCTCACGAACTCACTAAGAGATCATCCAAAGAGAGAAAACCTAGAACTCACAAAGAGATTCATAAGCACAAGCTGAAAATTTCATATTAATCATCATTAGCCCTTCTCCAAGAAGAGGAGGGATTTAAATAGACAAATACAAGAAGGAAAAATAAAAGACAACAATGCCCTCGAGGCTTACAAAGAACTATTGATCTCCAAGAACAACACACAAAAGGCGCACTAAATTAAAGTATTCATATTTTTTATATTAAAATATGATATTCTTTAAGTTAGTAAATTTATTTATGAAGTGAAGTGATGACAAAATAAAGTGCATAAAAATCATTAATTTTTATATTAATTTATTTATATTAGACATTCACAGTTATATTTTAAGAAATTAAGTTTAACAAAGAAAATGAGAACCAAATGAAGCATTATAGTTTTGAAGCATTGTAGTTATTTCAGTTAGGTACCATGCATTAGTGATCCATATTCTTGATAAATGCTAACATCATGAATTATAACACATTACAAATGAAAAAAGAAATTAGAGAAGAGAGAGTATTGATTACCAACAATGATAGGCAATCCATCCACCTCTCTTTGATCTGAGAACATGTCTACCTTTGAGATCAATAGAACCATCCATAGTGAAAGCAATTCAATCTAATAAGACAGTAAATAAATATATACATCACATATAAATGAAATAAAAAAAGGCGTCATCATAGCCGTCGATCATCGGCCACGTCCCTGATGGAACATTAAGGGTCTGATGTCCGCATCAGTCAATTGGTCAATGATGGAGTGTATAAAACAGAGTTATAAGATTAAAAGGGCCTGTAATGTTTATGAATTTTAGGTTTCATTATTCTATGTCCATTTATAATATTTGGAGTTAAGTTAGTTGTTGTGCCTTCTAGTTGATGATGGTTGAAAGACAAATTGAACTTTCATGATTTGTTTTCCAATGCAATGTTATTGCATAATCTTTTAAATTGTCATTTATTGTTTAATTTGTCTTGTATTGTTTAATAAGGATAAGTAGTTCCAAGAAAAGAAGATATTGGTGTGCAGTCTAAAAAAGAGCCTATATTGATTGAAATAGATACCAAGACAGTGTTACAAAAGATTTGATAAGTTTATGTCAGACAAAGGGGACACAAAATATCAGGTAGATCACTATTGCTTCTTTAAACATTATGATAATTGTTATATATTTCTTCTTTTGTATGTAGATGATATGCTGATTGCATGGTTAGATATAGAGAAGAAAAAAGAATTAAAGGAATAGTTATTAAGGGAATTTGAAATGAAAAATTTGAGTCATGTTAAGAAAATAGTTGGTAAGATAATCAATAAGGATAGGAGTGCATGTACATTGAAGTTGTCTCAAGCTAAATATGTTAAAAATGTTTTACGGAGATTCAATATGAGTGAGGCAAAGCCAGTTTGTTCCCCCTTAGGTAGTCACTTTTGACTATCTAAGAAACAATCGCCTAAATATGAAGCAAAGTAAGAACAAATGAAGATAACTCCGTATACTTCAGCTATTGGAAGCTTGATGTATGTTATGATCTGTACAAGACCAATAGGAGTAGCCAGTAGATTTATTAGTAACTCAGACATACATCATTGGGAAGTGGTTAAATTGATTCTCAAATACTTGAGGACAATAGGCAAAGCATTTTGCTTTGAACATGCAAGCATTAAACTACATGGACATATTTTATTTTTTTTTAAACTACATGGACATATAGACTCTAATTTTGTTGGAGATATTGATGGTAAGAGAAACACGACTGATTATATCTTTTCTTTAAGAAATACTACAGTGAGTTGAATTTTCAAGTTATAGAAGATTATTGCTCTCTCAACCATAGAAGTTGAGTTTATTGATATCATTATGGCTGACAAAGCAATAATGTGACTGTAAATATTTAAGGCAATACTTGGAAAAGGGTAAAGAAATGATAAACTATATAGCGAGAACATGAGTGCTATTCATCTTGCCAAGGATGCAACAACCTATGCTAGGATGAAGCATATCCATGTTTGGTTCATTTCATTCGTTTGCTCCTAGAAGATGCTTAGTTATGTTTGGAGAATATACACACAATTCAAAATTTTGCAGATATGTTGATGAAGATAATGATGGTTGATAAAATGAAGCCATGTTCAACTTCAGTTGGTCTTCATGAAGGTTCAGGTAGGGGTGAGCCACACTACAGTTTTTTTTCTATGGTTGGTGCTATAGATCAGGAGTTTGATTAATTGTAATCAGTCTCCATGTTGGATATTGTTAGTTCTTTATGGAACATGTATGTCAATGCCACAAAAAGGCGCCTGCCATGGAGCACAACATGATGCGGCGCACATACGACGCTATTTGCTTGGCTCGACGTGGCGTGACGCACATACGATGCTATTTGCTTGACGCAGCATGGCGCAACGCATAAAAATAGCATGCGCTATTTATGCTATGCATGGGCAATAGTGCATGGCTCAAGGCACAATTGGCGTGCGCTATTTCATTAATATGTTGTAAATTATAAGATATAAATTATAATTAAAATTTTTTAAGATTTATATATTAATATCATAATTAATTATTAATTAATTAAACGTCAATTTAATAAAATATCATAAAAAAGGTATTTAACTTTTTGTAGGATTTAAAGTAGGTGTGTCAATTTCGGGTCATGGGTCGGGTTCGAGTTGAACCCGAAACTGACCCGACACTATTCAGGTTTGGGTCAACCCGACCCATTTTTGCAAATGGGTCGATTTTTTAACCCAAACTGACCCGCTTCGGCTTTGGGTCAACCTGACCCGACCCAAATGGTGCCTTTCATCTTCTCTTTTCGTCGTTGCTGTTGGGCTTTGTTGCTTCGTAGGAGGTGTAGAGATTGCACGCGTCGCTTCTTCGGCTCCTTCGTGGTTGATCGACATCGCTCCTTTGATAATTCTCCCTTCCCATAAGATCGGAAGTTACAACATTTTGATCGGAAGCAACGACGAGAGTTTGCTTGTTGTTGTTCGGCTTCGTTGTTGTTTGGCTTCGTTGTTTTTCGACTTCGTTGTTGTTTGGCTTCGTTGCTGTTCGGCTTCGCTCGTTGCTGTTCGGCTTCGCTCGTTGCTGTTCGGCTCCTTCGTAGATGTTCGACATCGCTCCTTTGACGATTTTCCCTCCAATCGCTCGTTGTTGTTCAGCTTCGGGTCATTCCGAGTCATTCTCGGATTTTCGGGTCAACCCGAACCCGACCCGGTTTTGCAAACGGGTCGATTTTCTGGACCCAAACCTGACCAGCTTCGGTTTGGTTCAACCCAAAGCCGAAATTTTCAGGTCGGGTCCAATAATTACACCCGTAATTTAAAGCTATCTTTTTTGCTATTTGGTGGGATTTAGGCTAAATTATGCTTAAATCCTGCTCAAATATATTGATGTAAGTTTATGTAGGATTTAAAATTATCATTTTTGTTGTTTGATAGGATATTTATGCCTAGTTTTGTTCTAATCAATCTATTATTTATTATTTAATGATATTTAATACAACAACAACAACATCAAGCCTTTGTTCCACTACATGGGGTCAGCTATATGAATCTTTTTTCTCCATTGTGTCTTGTTAAAAGTCAAATTTCCGTTTAAATCTAATAAAGAAAGATCATTTCTAATATTTCTAACCAAGTCTTTTTAGGTCTATCTCTATCTTTCTTAATATAAGTTAAATCTAATACCTCTACTTTCTTAACCTGGTCATCAGAAGGCCATCGTTTTATGTGACCAAACCATCTAAGGCGACTCTCTCTAATCTTATTTTCCACTGGAGCTACTCCAACCTTTTCACGTGTATGCTTATTTCGTATCCTATCTCTAAGGGTAAAGCCACTCATTCACCTGAGCATCCTCATATCTGCAACACTTAGCTTAGTATTATGCCTCTCTTTTAATGGCCAACATTCCGCACCCTAAAGCATTGCAGGTCTCTCCACCATCTTATAGAATTTTCCTTAAGTTTGAGGGGGACTTTTCTATCATACAACAAGCCCGATGCATTCCTCCACTTCAACCATCCAACTTGAATTCTGTTAATAATATCCCGATCTATTTCATCATCACTCTGAACAATAGATTCAAGATATCTAAAACGTGTACTCTTATTTATGACTTGATCGCCCAAAATCACAATCCCCTCACTAGGTCTATTACTACTAAAATTACATTCTATATGTTCAGTTTTAGATCTACTCAAGTGAAACCTTTAGACTCTAAGATTGACCTCAATAATTCAAGTTTACTTTCTGCTCCCTCTCTAGTCTTATCAACAAGAAGAATATCATTAACAAAAAGCATACACCAAGGTACATTCTCTTGCAAATGTCTACTGAGAACATTCATGACTAAAGCAAAAAGATATGGGCTTAAGTTTGATCATTCATGTAATCCAACTAAAATAGGAAAATACTTGGTCAAACCACCTTGTGTTTGAATACAAGTAATAACTCATGCATACATATCTTTAATGATTTGAATATAAGCGTTATTAACTCCTTTTTTTTCAAGAACTCTCCATAGCATTTCTCTTGGAACTTTATCATATGCTTTCTCTAAATCAATAATTATTATATATATATATATATATCCTCCTTATTCTATTTATATTTCTCCATCAAACGTCTCAATAAATGTATAGCTTCCATAGTACACCTACCTAGCATGAATCCAAATTGATTTTAGAAACATTACTATCACACCGTAACCTATGCTCCATAAGTCGTTCCCAAAGTTTTAAAGTATGACAAATTAACTTAATTCCTCTATAATTCGCACAATCTTGTGCATCACCTTTATTCTTAAAAATATGAATTAACACACTCATTCTCCACTCATATGATATTTTTTTAGTCTTCAAAATAGTATTAAAAAATTTAGTAAGCCAACAAATTTCTTCATCTCCTAAGTATTTCCACATCTTTATTGGAATATCATCAAGTCCAACAGCTTTTCCACACTTCATTTTCTTTAAAACCTCTTTAACTAATACGCCGATAAAAACAGAAATCTTTATTTTCATTTAGTGTTATGCGGTCACTAAAGTCAATCGTATTTTCACAATCTTCATTAAAAAGTTTAGCAAAATATCTCATCCACCTTTGTTGATATCATCTTCTAAGAAAATACTTTTTGATCTTCATCTTTAATACACTTCAATTGAACTAAATCCTTACTGCTCCTATCTCTATGTTTGACTAACTTATACATATATATTTCTCCATCATTAGTATCTAATCTATTATATAAATCATTAAAAGCTAAAATCTTTGCATCGCATATTGCTTTTTTAGATTTCTTTTGTGCCTCTTTATATATATCCCAATTATCGAAATTTTTATATCTAAACAAAAAATTGTATAACAAATCTTCATATTTTTATCTTTTCTTGTACATTTGGATTCCACCACAAACTATTTTTACTATTAGGAGCTTTTCCCTTTGATACTCCAAGCATATATTTTGTAATAATCTTAATATCACTAATCACTCTTTCCTGCATAACATTAGCATTCTCGTTTACAGACTAAATCTTACTCTAAAAATATTTTTGTTAATTTTTTTTTTTTAAATGCCCCCATCTAATTCTATAATATCGTTTAACTATATTTTTTATTTTCTTCTCCTTTATCAAGTCTAAAATTAATAATCGATGTTGGGTACATAAATTTTCACTCGTAATAACTTTACAATCTTTACAATCTAAACGATCTAATTTTCTTATAAGAATTTAATCAATCTGGGTTTTACTATATCCATTTTTATAAGAGATGAGATGCTCATCTCTTTTATTAAATAAGGTATTAACAATTAAAAAAATCATTAGTTAAAGAAAAATCTAATATGGTTTTACCACATTCATTTATCGTTCCAAACTCATAGCCACCATAAATGCTTTTAAAATCATCGACCTCTCTACCAACATGTTCATTTAAATATCATCCAATAAAAAACTCTTTCTTCAAGAAGTATCTTTTGTATTAATTCTTTTAAGTCATTTTAATTTTTAATTTTGATTTCATATCCAAACCTACTTGAGGAGCATAAGCAGTTATAATATTAACAATTTTAGCATCAATAATAATCTTTAAAGCTATAATTCTATTAATTTTTATAACATTATTTTTCAAACTCTTATCTATAATTACACTTACACTTTCTAGTATGACTCCTACACGAATACCATATTTTAAATCCTAAACTATCAATCTCTTTAGCCTTCTCTCCAACCCATTTAGTTTCCTGAATACACATAATATTTATCTTCCTATGAATCATAATATTTATTAATTCCATTAATTTTTCTATAAGGAAACTATATTCCAAGTTTTCATCCTAATTTTAGTTTTATAGACTAGCTTCTTTGCCCACATCCGTCTTTGATGTGGGAACCCTTGCCTATCTAACACTATACCCGAGCGTCGATGCAGTAGCCCTTGCACACTTCTCGCTGTATTCAGGCCATACAGCGCGTCGCTTCCGGTGGACGCCATAGCATTAACACAATCTTTTAAAAGATTCATGTCATGATTATTCGACAAGTTTTACGCTGGTTGTTGACTACCTAACGCAACCCTCCATTTTTCTCACCCAGGACTTGGGACTTGGCAACAACAATGTTAAATAGGCGCTATGTTAAAAATGGCATGCGCTGCGCGGTACGCTATGCGCCATAGCTCGACGGGGAACTTTACACCGTTGTGTGTTATTCGTCATTGACAAGTATGCTATTGAAAATTGATTGTGTCGATCAATCTGATTGTATAGTTGACTCAAATCTCAAGAAATTTTTGTGTACAACGCTAAGGCGCTGTAGACCCGTTGAGTCAAAAAAAAATTTTTTTTTTCTGTGTAAATTGTAACTGCATGTGATTATGTTCTGGTGTATGAAATAGTGTGAAGATTGTGAAGGTGAGTGTGTGGAAGATCTATACATTTTCTTCTTGTTTGATAGTGAGCTTTGGTGTGGTGTGATTGTGATTTTTTCTCATTTTCGAGTTTTCCATGTAATTTCTGGTGTTCTTTCTTTGCTTTTTTTTATATCTTGTTTATAAATAGTTCGGAGAAGGTTGATAATGATGTTCTTTTATGATGAATCATTTTGTTATGCACTAAAATTTATCTTTTTTTTTTGAGCAAACTCTATATATGCCCAAAAGTGATTAAGTTGACAGATAATCTTGATTGAGTTGGACACAAATCATGTGGAGGGATTTCATTGTATCCTGTTTTTTATCTAGTCTACATGGAAGATAGAGATCTTTTGAGTAATTACAGAATTGGCTCATTTTTTATATGTTGATATGGTGTAATGGACCTTTTATGGAAGCATTTGCCAACACCTATAAATAGGAGTTGATTGGGAATAGTAAGAGTTTCCAATGTTGTTCTTTGATTTACTAGTTATCTTGGGTATTTTAGGCTACGCAGCTTAAATTTAAAGGGTCTAAACACAACACAAGAGATCTAGGGATTGATGAATCCATCATCAAGACCTTGTTTTATTCATTCAAATCTATGATAGAGAAACGCCATGATTGTGATCTAACGAGCTTTTGATCTAGCTTCAACACATTACTTTTATGTGCGAATTCAATAATTATGTGCTATTGAATTCTTGTGTAAGGGGCTATTGTTGAATTATTTCTATGATATTTACTAACCATGGATATGACAACTACTTTATTTCATACCTATGATTAGACCTATGACCTGATAAATTTAAGTTTGGGCACAACATTTCATGTTAACACTTGAAGTTGACCCAACTTGATTTTTTTTTTTCTAAAAACATTTCTCAAGTTGGGCTTAATCATGAATATATCTTCCTGACCCTAGTAAGCCCATGAAGTTTAAGTGTATTTTAGTTGATTTGAACCAAGCCAGCTTGGCTTTACCTGACAAAAATCCTGGCACCACTCGTCTATTCATCTCAAGCATTAGCTTGGTCGAGCTTGGACAAAGATTTTTTTCTTCAGCTTCTAGTCTACTTATGATGTTCCCTTTGAGAATTAGTTATGTTCGCTGAAGTTTTTGAACTCTGATATGATTTGATTCACTATTTTGTTTATGAATATTAGTTTGATTCTTTGTTAGCTAATTGTGGCTTCCCTTGGTATTGTCTATCCTTCAACGGCCGAGGATTGTTGTTTGGTTCCTTGATCCATCACTTGCTTGAATCAATTCCTTGGATGTTCGTAACTTATTCTATTTGATGCCTTCATCTTCGATTTGAGTGACTTGTGGTTATGAGATTTCCTAATGCTATTATTTCCTTAATATGTTTATTTGTAACTCCATATTTCCTTGTTTAAAAAGATATACAACAACATCAAGCCTTAATCTCACTACATGGGGTTAGCTACATGAATCCTTTTTCTCCATTGTGTCATGTTAAGAGTTAGATTTTCATTTACATCTAATAAAAAGTGTCATTTTTTATGCTTTCTAACAAAGTCTTTTTAGGTCTACCTCTACTTTTCTTAAGATAGGCCAAATCTAATACATTTACTCTCATAACCGGGTCATCAGAAGGCTGTGACTTTTTATGTGACCTATCCATTTAAGGCGACTCTCTATAATATTATCTACCATTCGAGCTACTCCAACCTTTTCACGTATATATTCGTTTCACATTGTATCTCTAAGAGTGAAGCCACTCATCCACCTGAGCATCCTCATCTCTGCAACACTTAAACTTAATTGTATGTTTCTTTTTTAATGGCAACATTCTTTCTTAAAGCATTTTAGGTCTCATTACTATCTTATAAAATTTTTCCTTAAGTTTGAGAGGTAATTTTCTATTCGCACAACAGACCCGATGCTTTCCTTCACTTACACTAGCCAACCTGAATTCCACTAATAAGATCTCTATCTATTTTACCATCACTTTGAATAATAGACTCGAGATACTAAAATGTGTACTCTTTTTAATGATTTGATCGTCCAAAGTCACAAACTCTCCACTAGATCTATTACTACTAAAATTATACTTTGTGTATTTGATTTTGGAGATTTTAAATGAAAACATTTAGACTCTAAGGTTGACCTCCATAATTCAAGTTTTCCTTTAACTCCCTGTCTAGCCTTATCAAAAAGAAGAACTTCATTAGCAAATAGTATACACCAGTGTACATCCCTTGCAAATGTCTAGTAAGAACATCCATGACTAAAGCAAAATGATATGAGCTTAAAGCTAATCCTTGATGTAATCCAACATAAATAGGAAAACTTGGTCAAACCACATTGTGTTTGAACACATGTAGCAACTCCTGCATATATATCCTTAATGATTTGCATATAAACATTATTAACTCCATAAAATTTTGTAAGCCAAGAAATTCCTTTATCCCCTAAGCATTTTCACACCTCTATTGTAATATTGTTAGATCCAACATCTTTTTCACACTTCATTTTTTTGAAGTCTCTCTAACTTTGATTTTACTAATACCATGATAAAAATAAAAATCTCAATTTTCATTTAAGGTGCTAAGGTTAGTAATGCCATTCATATTCTCACAATCTCCATTGTAAAGCTTATCGAAATATCTCATCCTACTATATTGAATATTCTCTTCTAATAAAAGTACCTTTTTTATTTTCTTCTTTAAAGCACTTTACTTGAACTAAATCCTTACTTTTCTTATCTCTTTGCTTGATTAATTTATACATACATCTGTCGCCTTCTTCAATATCTAATTTATTATTTAAATAATTAGAAGTTAAATCTTTTGTATTGCATATTACTTTCTCATACTTCTTACGGTCCTCTTTATATTTTTTCAATTTAGAGCTTTTATATCTAAATCAACTTTTATAATAAAGCTTCATATTTTTTTCTCATACATTTTAATTCCACCATCAACTATTTTTACTATTAGGATCTTTTCCTTTTGATACTCCAAACGCATATAATTTGTAACAGTCTTAATACAATTAACTACTTTTTTCACATAATATTAGTTTTCTCAAGCACAAACAAAATTTTAAGATTTGAATTTTACTCTAAAAAATATTTTTATTAGTATTATGGAAATGCCCACATCTAATTCTAAGATAATATTTTACTTTATTTTTCATATTCTATTTGTTTATCTTAAAGTTCAAAACTAATAAGCGATGTTGAATACATAAACTTTTATTCGAAATAACTTTATAATATTTTTAATATTAATGATATATTATTCTGATAGGAAATACTCGTTTGCACAAGTAAACCTAACCCAAATCAAGTACCTAAGCAAAGAAATTGCTGTCCGCAGCAAGAACACAGCCCAAACAGTGGAAAACAGAGAGAAAACTCAATGGAAATTCATAGGAAAACAAAGCAAACAACTTTTATTTCAATAGTAGATAAAAGCACTTGCAAGATACAATCTTCCTTCAATTCGAGAGGAAGGAAGCACTCTCCACGATCTCCGGCAAAGCCAAGAGCCCAAGAACAAACCTAGATCTCCCAAGAAAATTCAAAATCAAGATGAAAACCCTAATCCTCTCATAACTCCATATTAATACAAACTAATACAAATTAAAAGCAAAAGGACTTCTCTACCCTTCCTTCTCCCTCCAAAAACACTTAAACCAAGTTTGAAAAGTAAGTGGTCCACCCCAACCCCACTTCTCTCTTCCGCCTATTCTCTGTGCCGCTTCCGCCGCGAGTAAGCCCGGACCGGCTGGGCCGGTCCAAGTTGAGCCGGTCCAGGCTGGACCGGCATAACATTACCCCCCTCCCAAAGTACCACCTTGTCCTCAAGGTGGAAGGCAGGAAACTGCTCTGCAATCCTCTCCAGTGGCTCCCATGTGGCCTCATAGTCTAGGAGACCGCTCCACCTAATCTTCACTTCCTTTTCTCTCTTCTCATTGATGCGCACTCCTTCTACCGCTATAGGCTCCAGTGTCACTTCCATGTCCTCCCTCAATGTGCTGGGCAGCTCTGGGCTTACTGCATGCTCCCCCACCACTTTCCTCAACTGTGAGACATGAAAAACGGGGTGTATTCTGGCTGTTGGAGGAAGCCTCAATCTATATGCCACCTCCCCGATTTTCTCCTCCACTTCAAAAGGGCCAAAATATCTCGCTGCGAGCTTCTCATTTCTCCTTTGGGCCATAGTCCTCTGTCGGTATGAGCGGAGCTTCAAATAGACCTTGTCCCCCACTCCGAACTGTATATCCCTCCTTTTGCTGTCCGCTTGCTTCTTCATAATCTGTTGGGCTCTGAGTAAATGCCTCTTGAGCTCGTCTAACACCTGATCTCTTTCCTTCAAGTGCTGATCCACTGCCGATACAAGAGTACTCTTATGGCTGTAGTGTACCAGATGTGGGGGGTCCCTACCATATAACACCTTAAAAGGTGTCATCTTGGTAGCCGAGTAAAAAGAGGTGTTGTACCAGTATTCTGCCCAGGCTAACCATTTGGCCCACAACTTTGGTGTATCAGACACAAAGCATCTCAAGTATGTCTCCAAGCTCCTATTCACCACCTCTGTCTGCCCATCAGTCTGTGGATGGTAGGCTGTGCTCCTCTTCAATACTGTGCCCTGCATCCTAAATAGCTCCCTCCAAAAATGACTCATGAACACCTTGTCCCTATCAGAAACAATGGACTCTGGTACCCCATGCAGGCGGACTATCTCCCTCACAAAAGCTGCTGCTACAGACACTGCTGTGTACGGGTGCCTTAAGGGAATGAAATGAGCATATTTGCTCAGCCTGTCGACAACTACAAATATAACCGTATACCCTTTTGATTTTGGAAGCCCATCAATGAAATCCATAATAATCTCCTCCCAAACCTTCTCTGGTAGGGTCAGGGGCTGTAGTTGTAATATCTCGTTCCCTTACTGTTCCTCTATGAATTGGATTTTCCTCCCAGAATCGGCCAGGACGAAGTTGAGATCGTCCAGGCCGATCAGTGCATTGAAAACAGCTGATTTCTGGTGTGTTTTCTGGAAGGATTTCTGTACAGATCGTCCGGGCCGATGTTGAGATCGTCCAGGCCGATCTGTACTGTAGAAATGATCGGCCAGACAACAGCCCTGGGAACTGTCCAGGACGATCAGGATTTGGTCTGATCGTCCCGGGATGATTTGGCGATCGGCCAGGCCGATCTGAGTAAGATATAAGGAAATGAGCTCGTTTTGAGGAGAGAGAAAATCAGATTTTTTATTTCAGATATTTTGAGGAGAGAGAAAGAGAAAGGGAAAAAGAAAAAAACTTGGTTTTGGAGGCCGCGGAGCGCTTTTCGTCCGACGTCGCTGTTGGGAAAAGAGAAGATCTCGTGGTAAGGACTCCGAACCCTGTTTCTGTTTTCAAAGATGTTGTGTTTTGACCGAGTTGGGATCTGTTTTGTGTTTTCGTAGTCGACTTTTCGACATGATTTTGATTTGACACAACTTTCACCGCACAACTTTTAGTATGTTATAGATATGACTATTGTACACGATTTGACTGTATTCTACGAAGATTTTACCGGTCGGAATTGATTCTACGTGATTTTAATCGAATAGAAAATTATCAGAACGTGATTTGATTTGGTTTCTATAGGATAATAGTCTTGTATTGATGTTATAGATATTCTACTGTAATTTGGAAGAATTTGGATATTGTATCTTTTTGCAGGATTTTTGTGTAAATTTGACCGACTACCGTTACTCTGCCCGATTTTCGTACGATTTCTGATTTGTCTGGAATTGATAGATTGATTAGATATGAATGTGACAATTGATATGATTGCTTTAATATTGACTATTGAATTGCTTATTGATTGAATTGACTATTGATACTGATCACAAGTGGAACCTGGTTGAACATTGGTTGGAGATTGATATTGATACCTGTACAGGATGGTGGGCCGACGGGCTTTCCTTTAAACATTAATTATCGATATATTGAAGGGAGACATAAGGAGTTTATTGATATGCCGACGGGCGAAAAGAGTGACGACTCTTATTGATTGAACCAATGTAAATGATATCTACAACAGCAATATGGATTCTACAACAGCAACATAGCCAGTAGATTGTACTTGTTCAGTATATAGTATTGAATTGCATGTTTACTGTATTGATTTATGGATTTATTATTTTATCGACTTCTGCTTTATTGAGTTTGATCGGATTTACTGTATCGTACGGATTCTATTGATTTCATCGATTGACTACTGAGTATTGATATGGACATAGATAGATATAAATATTGCATTGAAAGCATGAACATGGACATTGTACTACTGCCTACAGATTCATTGTACTACTGCCTACTGTTTCTGTATTGTATTGATTGCTTTATAGATTCATTGTTCCGTATCGCTTTTCTCTACTGATTTCATTGATTTGACCGTATTGATTTAATTGACGGATATTGATTGAGTTGATTTATCGATTTGCCTGCCGCTGCATTGACTGGTTTTATTGACTATTGATTTCCGCTGCATAGACTCATTGACCATTGACTGATTCGGATTGATAGATTGACATGCATATTGATAGCATTGCCGTGCTTTGATTTCAGTTATAGGTATTAGGTGATCTGCTGGGCTTTGTAAAGCTCATTATATGTGGTTGATATTTTCAGGTCAGGGCTCGGGAGCAGGAGATAGGAGTTGATTCAGATCGACAGGTTTTAGTTCTTTTGATCGATAGATGATTCTTTTGTACTCAGGACAGGATAGATTTCTCTACTTGCATTGATAGTGTAGTTCCTGAGTATTGTACATGTTATTTTGAGATATGAATCGACTGATATATAGATGTTTTAAATTTTATAGATGTTTGATAGATTGCTTACTGAAGGTTTTTAGATAACTCTGGTAAATTGTTGGAGTAATTGATTGACATTCTTTCCAAGTTTGATCTTGGGGTCGTTACAGTAGTAATCCCCCTGGTGCCATCGTCATGTACTTGTTCCGCTGGCAGGTATCACACTTAGCCACCATCTCTTCTATGTCTTTCCTCATCCCCTTCCAGTACAATTCAGCAGCTAACCTGCTATAAGTTTTCTGCACTCCTGAATGCCCTCCTATGGCACTCCCATGAAACTCCTGTAGCAGTTGGGGAATATGAATGGAAGACCTAGGAATCACACTCCTTCCCTGATAGTACAGTCTTTCTCTCACCACTGAGTAGCCTGGGTGGCTGTCTTCATCTGATAGCACATCTTCTTTGATTTTCCTTAGCTCCTCATTCTTGATGCTCTCCTCTTTGATGGCTCCCCAATCTATCAGAACAGGTACTGATACCGCTATCCCCTGGAGCTCCTCCATACAGCGTGATAAGGCATCCGCTGCCTTATTCTCTAGTCCTGGCCGATAGTGGATCTCAAAGTCATATCCCAGCAGCTTGGATAACCACCTCTAATGCTCCTCTGTGACCATCCTCTGCTCCAACAAGTACTTCAGGCTTCTCTGATCAGTTCTGACAATAAAGTGTCTGCCCAATAAATAAGGTCTCCACTTTTGGATGGCCAGTACAATAGCCATCAGCTCTCTCTCATATACCGACTTCAGCCTAGCCCGGGACGACAGTATCTGACTGAAGTAAGCTATGGCTCTATGGTTCTGCATCAACACTGCTCCCAATCCATAGCCTGAAGCATCTGTCTCCAACACAAACACTTGATTGAAGTCTGGCAGAGCAAGCACTGGCACCGTCGTCATGGCCTTCTTCAGCTTCTCAAAAGCCTCAGAAGCTGCTTCCCCCCATAAAAAATTATCCTTATTCAGCAGCTCTGTCAGTGGTCCTGCTATGGTGCTGTATCCTCTCACGAACCTCCTGTAGTAGCCGGTCAGTCCCAAAAATCCTCTGAGCCCCTTCAAGGTCTTGGGTTGAGGCCAGGCCAGCATCGCCTCTATCTTGGACTGATCCGCAGCCACTCCCTCCTGGGATATCACGTGCCCCAGGTACTCCACTTGTGCCTGAGCGAACTCGCACTTCCTGAAATTGGCCTTCAGCTGATGCTCCCTCAGCACCCCCAACACCACTCTCAGGTGCTCTAGGTGTTCCTCCTCAGTCCTGCTATATATGAGAATGTCATAAAAAAAAACCAACACAAACCTGCGAAGGTGTGGCTTGAAAATGCGGTTCATCAATGACTGGAATGTGGCTGGTGCATTGGTGAGGCTAAAAGGCATCACCAGAAACTCGTAGTGGCCCTCATGAGTCCTGAAGGCCGTCTTCTACACATCTTCCTTCCTCATTCTGATCTGGTGATAGCCTGACTTCAGATCAATTTTGGTGAACAAAGCAGCTCCATGCAGCTCATCCATCAACTCGTCAATCACAGGGATGGGAAACTTATCAGGCACTGTCTCTTTGTTGAGAGCTCTGTAGTCAACACAGAACCTCCAACTCCCATCCTTCTTTTTCACCAGCAGAACTGGGCTAGAGAAAGGGCTCACACTGGGCTGAATGATTCCCCCTTCTAGCATTTCCCCCACCAATTTCTCAATCTCATCTTTTTGCACCTGAGGGTATCTGTAAGGTCTCACACTGATAGGGGAGACTCCCTCTTTCAGGATGATCTGATGCTCCCGCTCTCTGTCAGGTGGGAGTCCCACCGGAGGTTGGAACACATCCTCGAACTCCTGTAGAAAGGGTTGAACCAACGCAGGAATGGGTTTTTCTTCCCCCTTCTGTTGATCCTCCAAGCTCTGCAACTCCACCAGGAAACCTCCTCCTTCCTCATGGATAATTTTCACCATCGACCTGAGTGACACTCCAGCTCTGGACAAACCTGGTTCCCCCCTCAGCTTCACCCTCTTGCCTTCTACCATCAGTTCCATCACCATGGTTCCCCAGTTCACCTTGGTTTCACCCAAGGTCTGTAGCCATTTCATGCCCAAAATGACATCGGTGCTACCCAACCTCAGGGGTAGGAAATCCTCCACCACCCTGATCTCCTGTAGGCTCATCTCCACCCCCTTGCAGATCCCCGTGCTAGACTCAATCTTTCATGTCCCCATCATTACCCCATAACTGCATGTCTCAGTAGGCTCCATCCCCAGCTCCTCCGCCACCTGGGTGGATATGAAATTGTGGGTGGCCCCACTATCGATCAGTACTACTACCTCCCTCCCATGGATCTTCCCCTTCACCTTCATGGTATGACTAGGAGTAAATCCCATCACAGAATTGAGGGATACCTCGGCCACCTCCAATTGGGGGTCACTCTGCTCCTCATCAGAGTCATCACCCTCCTCAGGCGCCTCGTCTATATAGACGGTGAGAGCCCGAAGAGCGCGATCCTTGCATCTGTGCCCTGGAACAAACTTCTCCTCACATCTGAAACAAAGGCCCTTGGCCCTCTTCTCCTGCATCTCCTCCTCAGTCAATTTCTTGAAGCTTCCTGCAGTTCTAGTCACCCCGCTCTTCTCCTTTCCACTCTCTCTAGGGACACTAGGGCTTGGCCCTTTTGGAGCCAAGTAAGTGGTAGTAGTCCTGGTGGGACCTCCTGAGTGGTTGTTCCGCCAACTTCGAGCGTTGGTCTTCTGGTTCTCCACCAGCTGAGCCAACTCCATTGCCTCCCTCAGGTCTCTCGGTCTCATGACCTTCACATCATCCCTAATTTCTGGCTTGAGCCCCTTCATAAAGTTTCCCCCCAACGTGCTGTTCGATAAGCCCTCCATGTCGCCCACCAGACTCTCGAATTTCTTTTTGTATTCCTCCACTGTCCCCTCCTGAGTGAGGGCATAGAACTGCTCGGAGATCTCCCATGGGCTGCCCCCCCTGAATCTCTCTCTGATGGCCTCCTTGAAATCCCTCCACGTCCTCACCGGATCCCACTTATCCATGTACTTGAACCAGGCAAAAGCCGCCCCTTCCAATCACATGCTAGCAGCCATCAATCTCTCCTCCTCCATAAGGCCATTCACTGCAAAGTACATTTCCACCTTGTGGATCCACTCATCCACATTTCCCTCTTCGAAGACAGGCATTTTCAGCTTCCTGGCCCTCGTGTCCATCCCGTATGCTCTGTTCCCCCATGGCCTCCTCTGTCCCAGGCAATGGGGTCTTCCCAAGTTCCTCTTTCTCCATATCGGGGCACATCCTCCCTCCTCGGCCGTCGATAGCCATCTTCCCCTCGCGCTCCGCCATGGTGGTTATGAATCCCCCATGGCCGGTCCACTGGGTCGGGCCTCTGACGACGCCAATCATCCTCTCTTTCTTCCCTGAAGTCTCTCCTTCTTTCCTGCTCTTCCCTCCTGATGGACTCCCGATGTAGCATTGTTCCGTTGCTACCAAGCAGTTCCACCTCCTCTTCCCCTTCCGGATTTGCCTTCTCCTTACCCTTGCTCCCACTACCTTCTCCTCTTTCCTCCGCTGGCACAGCTCTTGCTTGCCCTTCCAACAACTTTTTCATCATCTCCTCCAATGCCATGAATTTCCCTTCCATATTCTCACTCAACGTCGCCATCTTCTCCTCCAGATCCGCCTTAAATTGACCCACTTCGGTCTCCAAGACTTCTACACGTTTAGATGCCATGGGAACCAAAAAATGGTCTCCGGATCCCTTCCAAAAAGCAAAAATATGCAGCGAAACAGTGGAAAACAGCCCCCCACCGTCCGGATCTTCGCTCTGATACCAATTTGATAGGAAATACTCGTTTGCACAAGTAAACCTAACCCAAATCAAGTACCTAAGCAAAGAAATTGCTGTCCGCAGCAAGAACACAGCCCAAACAGTGGAAAACGGAGAGAAAACTCAATGGAAATTCATAAGAAAACAAAGCAAACAACTTTTATTTCAATAGTAGATAAAAGCACTTGCAAGATACAATCTTCCTTCAATTCGAGAGGAAGGAAGCACTCTCCACGATCTCCGGCAAAGCCAAGAGCCCAAGAACAAACCTAGATCTCCCAAGAAAATTCAAAATCAAGATGAAAACCCTAATCCTCTCATATCTCCCTATTAATACAAACTAATACAAATTAAAAGCAAAAGGACTTCTCTACCCTTCCTTCTCCCTCCAAAAACACTTAAACCAAGTTTGAAAAGCAAGTGGACCCCACCCCAACCCCACTTCTCTCTTCCGCCTATTCTCTGTGCCGCTTCCGCCGCGAGTAAGCCCGGACCGGCTGGGCCGGTCCAAGTTGAGCCGGTCCAGGCTGGACCGGCATAACATATTCTTATAAGAAAAAAAATCAATATGAGTTTTACTACATCTTTTCATATAAGTGATGAGATGCTCCTCTGTTTTCTTAAATAAGATATTAACAATTATAAATCATAAGCTAGAGGAAAATTTAATATAGTCCTACCATCTTTATTAGTTGCTTCAAACTCACAATCACAATGAATATTTTTAAAATCTTCTACCACTCTATTAATATGTCCATTTAAATCTCCTCCAATAAAATTCTTTCTTTAAGAAGTATCATTTGTATTAATTCATCTAAGTCATTCTAAAATTTTAAAACACATATACAAGCCTACTTGAGAAGCATAAACACTTATAATATTAATAAATTAGCATTTGTAATAATTTTT
Organism: Dendrobium huoshanense; assembly: GCA_016618105.1. NCBI lineage: Eukaryota > Viridiplantae > Streptophyta > Magnoliopsida > Asparagales > Orchidaceae > Dendrobium > Dendrobium huoshanense. The sequence continues at coordinate 17,825,339 of CM028348.1, forward strand.
AAAGTTATAATTCGATATCCAATTTTATTAAATTCTACCACATTATTCTTCAAACTTTTATCTATTATCACACCTACATTATTTCCCTTACAACTCCTATCTGAATATCATAATTTAAATTCTAAAGTATTAATCTCGTTAGCCTTCTCTCCAACTCATTTGGTTTCCTGAATGCATATAATATTTATCTTCCTATATGTCATAATATCTATTAATTCCACTAATTTGTTTGTAAGAGAACCTATATTTCAAGTTCCTATCTTAATTCTAGTTTTATGGACTAATTTCTTTGCCCACATTCGTCCATGATGTGGGGATCCTTACTTATTTAACTCTGCACTTGGGGGTCGGTGCAACGGCCCTTACACACTTCTCATTGTATTCAGTTCATACTGTGCGTTGCTTCTAGCGAATGATCTAGCATTAACAAAATGTATTAAAGGATTCATGTCATGATTTTTCGATAAGTTTTACGTTAACTGTTGACTACCTAACATAATCTTCTATTTTTCTCATCCAAAACTTGTGACCTGACAATAACAATATTTGTTTAAAAAAATACATAGCAAAAGTTTTTTGTCGCTCTTATACTTATGGGGATGAATTTGAGGCGAAGAAGTGGTAGCCAATGAATCCTTGAGATGTGGACTTGAGGTCGAAGGTGAAGCTAAATAGGTGGTAGAAGAGGGCGTCGATGATGGGCGTCGATGATGGTGTTGAATGTTCATGACATTCTTGGTGTGGACAAAGCTACTAGGTTAAAATGTTTGATCCCCTATTGCCTGAGTTAACCCATAGCATAGGATGAGGCATTTTGGTTATAAAAGTTTAATTTTATTCAAATTTTAGCAAAAATATACTACATAAACTAAACTAGAATTATTCCTCTTTGAACATTGGAAACCAAGCTGGGACCAATGGCAAAATCTCCGAAGGAACTAGGACCAAAATGGAGGGTTTTTAAAATTGTAAACTTGATGAAGTGTGGCTCAAACCTGAGGGACCTAAATAATATCCATTCTTTTTAAAAATTACTTTTAATGACTTATGATTTCTCTTATTAAATAGTATTTATGAGACACTGCTTCATGCACTGTGCTTGTTGTAGTAATTTTTTTGTGATTAATTAATTAAAAAATCGTATCAGTTGAACAACAGACCTTAACATAGGTTTCTTGTATTCTTTGTCTACACTACATTAATTATTTGGAACTTGTCAGGCTCTCACTTGTTCTCTGTTAACAAGTTTTTACTGACCTGTCTTATCCTTGCTTCTGACTTCAGAGACGACTACTCCATTATCTTGGGCAACAAGAATGATGATTGCACTAGGTGCTGCCAAAGGGCTTGCTTTCCTTCACAACGCCGAAAAACCTGTCATCTACCGCGATTTTAAGACCTCAAATATATTATTGGACTCTGTTAAGTGTAGATCTTTGTTTGTTTCTATTCATTTACTAGTTCTTGACAGATATATGTATTTTGCAAGATAATTCTAGTTCACTATCTTAACTTGGTTTCTTTTTCATTTTTTAGGATTTTACAGCCAAGCTATCTGATTTTGGTCTTGCAAAAGCAGGGCCACAAGGTGATGAGACCCATGTCTCAACACGGGTTATGGGCACCTATGGATATGCTGCTCCAGAATATGTCATGACCGGTATAAGCTTCTGAAAAAAATCTCTCTCCTTACAAAATTCATTAGCTTCAGTTCAGTCTGTCTTCAATATTTTTTGCTGCATGGCTTCTTCTATGTTTGTGGCCTTTTGTACAGTGTGATCAATGTAGTTTTCAGGTCGTTATGTTAGTTTTTCAAACCTTCAGACAATTCTTTAGTATTGTTAGTCAGCTAAGTTGAGCCTTGCGATTTTCATGTTCAACATTTACTCCTATCTACCAAGAAAACTCGATGTAATATTAAGCTTTATTAGAGTTGTTACCGCTCAAGCTCAACTTGCTTAGGAAAGATGAAACTTAAAATGCAAACTTGTTTAGAATTGGAGAAATTAAAACAGAAACGGTAGTATGAAGTTGTTAAATAAGCTCTTCAAACAGCTTTTATGACGTGCAATGAGCTGTCTTTAGGGGCGGAACTGGTCTCTTTTTTTAGGGTGAGCAAAAATATGATTGACTTGTACAAAATCAAAAGTGAAATAGAAAAGAATCTAGGCAAATGTATTTATTGATTGGGGTGAGATAATTAATATTTAGATTCTACCAGGGAAATTTTTTCAGGGTGGACAATTGCTCACCTTGTGCTCTTCCGAGGTGTGCCCCTCTTTTTCTTAGAGATCTATTTTTCGGAATGACTTAAACAATCTTTGTATTCTAAATGATTTATTTTTCTTATAAGAAAGTAATCAATCATAAAATATCGGCATTCTGATGACCCTGTTAGGAGAGTAGATGTATTAGATCCCTCCTATGTTAAAAAAGTTAGTGGTAGTTCTAAAAAGACTTTATTAGAAAGTAATTAAAATGACATTTTTTATTAGATTTAAATGTGAATTTGACTCTTAAAAAGATACAATGGAGAAAAAAGATTTATGTAGCCAACCCCACAGTGAGATAAAGGCTTATTGTTGTTGAAGGGTTCCGATATAGTAATATAAAAGAGGCGGCAACGTCAACTTATATGTGACTAGATTGTTGGCAACAGCGATATTGGGTGTGAGTAGATCTAAACTGCTATGGGTGAGACTCACCTAGAGGCTATGGTATGTGCTGATTGCCAATGCAGATCTAACTGGATCTGGGACTGCAGTGGGTTGGGATGGAGATGTAGAAGACACCAAATGATTGCAAGGCTCAATGAAGCACCATTTGTTACGAGCAAACGTATAAAATATTAAAAATACCCAAAAAATAAAATAAAATAAATAGGCAGTTCGAGGATGCCTAAAATTATAGCTATTTGAGGGAGAAGGGTCTACTAGGAAAACTTGAAGAGGCATACAACTCTTAATTAAGAGAAACGGAGCAGCCACCAAAGCTTGTTTCATTTATATTTTGTATAACCATATTATTACCCCGTGAGGAGTATTTATAGGCTACAAAAGCACCTAATAACCTAAAAACAACCTAATAAATTTAATGACCTATAAATAATAGGAATCATTTGTTACCCGTAAAACTATTTTTTTAACATTTATGCCAAACATCTATTCTTGCAAATAAAAGTGAAAAAAGGACAAGAAAGTAATCGGCTTGCACCATCCATTGTGTTTCTATCAAATATGAACTTTCTGTCTATCCAAGCTTGATCTTCGGAATGCCTAGAGAAATGTAGAAAGTTTATGAGGTTACAAGAGAGGGAGATGGTAATAGTTAAATTAGGGGTCATTGGTGGCTTCAAGAACATAAGAAAAGATTCTAAGGAATCGATGGTTGTTGTAGTCTCTATGGCCATTGAAAGTGAGGTTACCTTGAGAAATAGTCTTAGGGCCCATTTGATTTCTTGTAGATAGGTATGCATTTTAGAAAGCAATAAAGTTTTGCTACAAACCATTGTTGGCTGGATGTAATAAAAACTAATGATTTCATAAAAAGCAAAATCATTAGTTTCCTGAATCGATATTGTTAAGAAATGTCAAAGAGTTATGAGATTGTGGAGTTTGAAATCATGTTAATGTCCAGCTAGATCTAACCAATTGATGGATTTAATGATCCGAATCCATATTCAAAGTATGATTTCTAGCTCGATGCAAACAAACGAGTCCCGAGAAATTTACAGTTTGCCATGAAGGACTCTGGGGGATTTTCATGAATTTGGCCAAACAAAATCTTGAAGTAGTAGAGTTGGGGATTTGAAGCATTTTATCTTGACCAATATTCAACTCTTCTGCAAATTATGCACAACTTGTTGAAATTTACAAATTTGTTATGAAGGACTCTGAGATTTCTGTGAATTTGGCCAAATAAAATCCCTTAGCAGAGTTGGGGATTTGAAGCATTTTACCTAGCTTTTATGTTGTCCAATAACGAAAATATTGCTTATAAAAGAGAGAATGAGCTAATTAATAAATGAGGCACAAAGGTGCTATTCAAGGGCCCCTAAATAACCTCTCAAACTTCCAGTACATCTACATTGATTTCTCATGAAGGACCATTATAATGTCAATGATGGATATATATATATATATATATATATATATATATATATATATATCAATGATGGATATTGTTGCTCTATCATAAAGTACTTAATAGTAGACTCATTAATAACCTATTATTTTTTATTTTTTCTAATACATGAATTGATCCTTTGGAACATATCCGGGTACCAAAAGCCTTTTGATAACTCTTTGGAATTGTCTTATTTGTTACTTTTCGGTATCTATAGAATATTGGTTTGTGGTGCTAAACCTCATTTTGGGCTCCCTCTCAAACTGAACATTGAACACTTGAAACTGTGCTAATTAAGATGGTTAGAAGATGATGCAGCTATTTACATAATGAAGTCTTCTCGTCACTCTTTGTTTACAAACAACACCATACCCCACCCCCCCAAGCCCAAATCCCTTCCCTCTCCTCTCCTCTCCTTGTAGATGGCATCTTCAGAGCATAATTTTGTACAATAAGAACAGTTATTTCCAACCCTACTTTACTTACGTGGTAATTATAGAAAGCCTGCTATGACGAAGGAAATCTCAATAAACTGTGAGCCATTAAAGCTCTCAGCTATGCCATTGTGAGGGTAGGAGAAGTGCTGTAGCAATGTAAGAAAGAGTTTGGCTTCCCATTTTGGTTCCTGAAACTATACTGTAACATTTGTGCTTCTTTTTCTACCAAACCTCATTTCACTCGCCCATGCGATTTTATGGCCTTCTCTGATACACTATTCGGGAAAAAAAAATCTCTTAACAGGTCATTTGACCTCAAGGAGTGATGTCTACAGCTTTGGAGTTGTCCTTCTTGAGCTTTTAACTGGCCAGAAATCCATAGACAAGACCAGGCCTGGCAAGGAGCAGAGCCTTGTTGACTGGGCTCGTCCCAGGCTCAATGACAAGAAGAAGCTGCTCCAGATTGTAGATCCGAATCTGGAGGGCCAACACTCCATGAGAGCGGTACAGAAAGCTTGCAGTCTTGCCTACTACTGCCTGAGCCAGAACCCGAAAGCAAGACCTCTAATGAGCGATGTTGTGGAGACATTGGAGCCACTGCAGGAGAGCATTGGTGCAAATGGAGTCCCTGACTGCCGGATGAACAGAAGGCTTGCAGCTACCAGCATGGGATGCCGACCGATTCCAGCTGCGAAGTGTTCTTCTCCAGGTGCTGTGGCTGCTTGCCGGGTGAGGTGAAGCTCCTCTTGTACATTTGACAATACCGTTTATTTGTCCACTATGTGCATCTTTTTGTGTTGTTTTCTGCGGGTTATTTTCTTTCTTTTGTTTGTTAATGGTTTTAATGAATTCTAAGATTGCTAATGCTGCAATTTTAGCACAGAAAACCTTGCCAAAGGCTGGGTTTTTGTTCAAGAAATCAATGTGTAGCTGTGCACACTCAATAGCCTGATGATTTTTTTGTTACCTCAGTGCTGGTTTGAGGATGTGGTGAATGTAGTGGTGGTTGTTGTCGCTATGATTTCATTTTCCAAATGCCCATGTTATCTGGTTTCTAATTTGTTATATTCTGTGAAGCCTTTATCCTTAATTTTTCTTCTTTTTTCTTTAATGAATCCCTCATTAAATATTGATTCAAATCATAAAAAACTCTATAACATACGTATACCCAATGAACTATGAACTTCATCCATAACCTTCATATGATCAACAGTCACCTTTCTTTGCCATTAAATTGGACACATACATTCATCAATCATCATTCAACTATTAGTTTTTATTTTTTAAATTATATGAGGCCAATAATAAGTAAATTCACAAATGTATGTAACACAGCTCTCTTTGATCTATTAGTTTGATATTTTGGCTATCAACCAAGAAGAAAAGTCATGCGTATGTAAGTCTGGGCATTCTCTTAGTTCTCGAAAAAGAAAAAGACAAATTTATGTATAAATTTTTGAATTAGTGGCATCTTAGAAGTTTAAGCTTTCAACCAATAGGTTACTCCTATGGAGTTTTGCTAGTCATTCTTTGAGCTTTGAGATTGCAAGCTCACAGCAAGGGGATACCAATTTCATTCCTCTTGGGCTTTTTCTTTCACAGTAGTAAGTTCCATTCATTGAGTTTTCTAGCTCTCAGTTCTTCAAAAGCTGTCGAGTGAATGCAAAGCTTATGATTAGCTAACAAATTCAACGATTTTTTTTTTTAAATCATTTATATGGTATTTCAGGAATTAATTAGGTCTCTCACTTCAAAATATAATAACAGTCATATTAAATGTTAATTCATCTCAATTGAATTTTATTTCTAATATATATATATATATATATATATATATATATATATATATATATATATATATATATATATATATATATATATATATATATATATATATATATTATGTGCATATTCTTTTTCATCTTTGTTTTATATTTATTTTTTATCATATTCTTATCTGTATGTTCATTTATTATTCGATGTCCTTTAAATTTATATGTGAATTTATCTTATTTAAAATGAAGAACTCAATTTAAATAAGTTAATTACATAAAGAATTGAATATATTAAAATTAGAAAATTAATATCATAAGTTAAACTAATATATTTGGGATCAAAATATTAAAATTTAATGATTTTATAATTAAAAAAAGGTTTCTTAATAGTGCAATGTCAATACTGTATTGTTCATAGCTGCAAAAATGCGTATGCATATGTCGTTCAAGGGGAGGCTCTTTAGAACTACAAAAGGATGAATAGAGTTGGTTGGAGATGAGTTTGTTTGGAATAATTGCATTTTTTTGTAAATGTGGTTATAGAGCTGTTATGAAGAAAGTAGTTTTTTTGGATGCTACGGTATAAATTAACTTCTTAACACAAAATTGCAGTCAAATAAAAATTGTTGTTGCAGTTTGAAAGGCAAAGCGGTAATAAAGCTTTCCCAAACAACGTCTTAGGTTCGTTTGGGGCAATTTTCTTATTATTTTTTAAAATAAATTTTTTATATAATTTTTTTTTGAGTGCAATGAAAAAATAGTGGTCAAAAGATGTTCCAAATGAAGCCTTAGCTGCTCTGGTGGTTATAACAACGGGCCTTTCAACATAGAATTTTTTAAGGGCATTGAGAAATTAGCAAGAGAGTTATAGCATTGTTATTGATGTTTGAAAGGTAAAATAATGAGAAAGCTTTTAGAAACTTACCCTAATTCTTGATACTTTAATTGCTCCATCAACTTGAGGTCTCTTCTCTTCGAACAATTATTATGTCCTCCGACCGGACGTAGAGGAACGTCCGGTCGGAGGCCAAATTCCGCCAAAAAACGAGTTGTACCGAGCAAATACCGAGCAATACTAAACAATAATGAGGAATACCATCATTTGAAGACCCAATACCGAGTTATACCGAGCTAAATCGAGAAATACCGAGTTATAAAAAAGTTGTACCGAGTTTTTCCTAGAAAAACTCGGTACAACTCGGTATTTCTCGGTACAGCTCGGTATTGGTCTTCAAAGAGAGGTATTTCTCGTTAATATCAAATAATACCTAATTGTACCAAGCAAATACCGAGTTTTTTGGCGGGATTTTGCCTCCAAACGGACGTTCCTCTACGTAATAAAAGTTCCTTCTCTTCCATTATTGCTTTACTAAAATGGAGTTTTATGCATTTATATTCGCTCTATGTCCAAGCTAAAGGACATATATTGCAGTAGTTTTCTAAATTTTAAATTTTTACACATAAAAATATTTTATTTTTCTCTATTGAACTTCTAAAAGAAAACAAAAACCTTCTTATCACTGATATCATCGATAAGACAATTATTAGATTCATCAAAATAATTTGTATGGCCCAGATTTACTAAAGTTGTATATTTCTTTTCAAGCGAATGAGACATTTTTATTATATATTTGGTGGATGATCGAATAATCTAAAAAATAAATAAATTATGTATGCCCCAATTTTTATTTTATAGATGTATGGCCACTGCTTTTTTTGTTGCTTTAAACAAAATATTATAAAAAAGTTACTTTAAAAAGCTATAAGAAAGCCTTCCCTAACGAAGGCTTCGTTTGTTTTTTTGGTGCTTTTGTTAAAGACAATTTAAAAAAATATTAGTTAAGAAAATGAAGTTTTCTAACAGAGAAGTATATATAAAAAGCTTTCTCAAAACTGCAGGAAAAATGAAAAAAGGAGTTATTGGGAACGTGATTTGATGAACCAAAAAAAAAAAAAAAAAAAAAAATCCTCCATTTCCAAACGGAAAAAGCAAAAAAAATGCTCAAACAAATAAAGCCGAAGTCTAAAGCTTTGTTTATGATGGCTTTCTTACTGCTTCTTAAACAAGTTTTTTAGTACAAAAATTAATTTTTTTTTTACTAAAAAGCTTCTTTAAGAAGCAATAAGAAATCCATTCCAAACGAAGTCTAAGGTTTCGTTTGAGTCTACTTTTATATTGCTTTTTAAAACAGAATTTTAGTAAAAACAGAATTTTAGTAAAAAAACTCTGTTTTAAAAAGCAATATAAAAGTCGACCCAACCAAAGCCTTAATCATTCATCAAGAATGTAAATAATACATAGACGATCAAACAAAACATAAAGGTCATTTTAAAAGGCCAATTTTATTCATATATCATCCATCAAAATTATCTATTATATATAAGATATATCAATAATTGATGCATTTAAGTTATTCCAAGTCATTTGAAAGTCTTGCTCTTAGAAATCACAACTATCTTCTTATGCAATTAAAGCAATCAATTAAAAAAAAATTTAATAGTAGATTGATCAAACGATCTCAAACATTATTGAATTGTGTATGCCATTAGTGTTAATAATGGTAAAGAAAATAAATTATTTCCACCTTTTTATGGTCACAAGATGCAAAATTGAATGGCCTCCCAAGAGTTGACAAGTTCACTTTCATTATCCTTCTAATTAAACATTTACAGTTACCACTTGATATAGGCTTAGGCTTTGTTTGGAATAGACTTTGATCATTTTTTTTGGGTGCCTTAAAAGAATTTTTTGTACAAAAAAGTTGCTTTAAAAAGCATTAAGAAAGTTGTCCCAAATAAAACCTTAATTTGGGTCTACTTTCTTTTTATTTTGCTTTTTAGACCGCAACAATAATTTATATATAATCATAATTTTTTTATTGCTTTCAAAAAAAAATTGTGTTAGAAAGCTACTTTCTGCAGCAACTTTTAAAAAAAAGATTTTTCTCCACAACAACTTATAATTACTTTTATAAAAAGTTATAGTTGTTCTAAACAAACCCATAATCTTCAAAATTAAGATGATATCATTGAATATGATCTACAATATACAAATTATATATTATGAGTTAAATCATTGTTTGTGATGATTTAATCATTCTATATAATAGGAAGAAAATATAACAATTTTCAAAAAAGCATAATTTAATTTACTCCTAATTCATCAATACAAATTATCTAATAGCATGAAATATATCTTTGTTATGTGCTGAAAAATTCATGAGTATAGAAAGTTATCTTCTTAAAAATAATTCTATAATATTTTGCAGACACATACAAAATAAGTTGATAGTAACTCATATGAGATATAAGTTTATAATATGAAAAAATTCTAAGGCATGACCCGATTAAATTGATTCTGCAAGTGCATGTGCTACAAATAATGCACTTCCTCACTATGTGAGAAAGTGTTGGCGCAATGAAGTAGAAATTAATTACGAGGTGTGGATTTCATGGTGGAACTTGGAGGAGCTTTGGAACATTGTCATAATCTTTACGAGAGCATTTATGGTCTATTCAGTCGTTCTCCTATGAGGAGAAATGACTAGACACTAAGAAGTCTAGTATAAAACTTAATGTATGCTGACTTAAAAGGGTTTGATGTCGACGGTATGCATCGACCTTTCTGACAATGGCATGCGTCAACACAATTTGATATGATACTGATGAAGTTGGCCGGCAATGGTGTTGACCTCAATAGTGTGCAGTAGTCTCATATGTGATATGTTGCATTGATGATTTTAGGGAAGGCAAACGACAAATTTGGTGGTGTTTATGTTCAAGTCGACTTCATGTATTGATATTAGATGATAGCCTGCGTCGATTTTAGATAGGTGAATAAGACTTCATTTGGGATGACTTTTTTATTGCTTCTTAAAGCAGCTTCATACTACAGAAATTTTAATTTTGTACTAGAAAGCTAGCTGCTTTAAGAAGAAGAAATAAGCCATCCCAAACGAAGCCTAAGTCAGCTGACGTTGGCGTCCGTGTCAATGGTTTTCAATGGCCTTATACATGATGGCGTGTATCGGCATCATTGACGATTGAGATCGACAAAGCTGACAAGTGTCATTGTTTTGACATTATTTGTGATCAACAATATTATTTATCATAAAAAAGCAGGCGCCATACAATCATGCCATATATCATTAGATTTCATTCTACAAACATTCTATTGAATAAGTTTAAGTTGTGGAAATTTACATCAATAGCATTTATCTATAAGGAATTGCGGCGAGTGGATATTCCACTGAGACGACGCATGATCTATGAAGTCTCCACATAGGAGAAATTTTGCCTCATGCTGCTTGAGTTTTCTTTATTTAAAACTGGATATTTCTTCGTTAGACTGAACTTATTGCCATAAACGTGAGTACTTGTCAACTGCAGAGTTTGCTGGATGCTGTATTACATTAGAAAGCCGATCCATTCCTATATCTTGTTTCAACTAAAGTGGCCATCTTTTGTAAGCGCTTTCTGCTGGCTTATTGAGGTTGGTCGATATTAGAATGGATCAATGAGTCAGACAAATAAACATTATTATAATTTTGAGGTATAGTTTGATGGCACGCCTATAAATATCTGTAAGTAAAGAGACGCATTTTTATAAAATTATAATTAAATATATTAATTACATCATTAATAGTAATATTTTTCCCAAAAAAATGTTATAATTTAAAAATATATGGCTAAAGATATTAACTTTAATCGCAAGTTTAAAAAACAACTATATATATATATATATATATATATATATATATATATATATATATATATATATATATATATATATATATATATATATATATATATATATATTACATTATCAATCTTAGTATGACTTTTGTTTATCGCCTTGAAAACTCTACAAAACTATCGTTATCGCATTTCTACAAAGCTGCCTCCATCGGATTTCACCAATTGACCACTGTCGTTGGACCTCTGTATCATGACTACTGTTGTCAGGCATCAGCGACCAATCACCGTCATGGGGCCTCCACTGTTTGATTGCCGGCGTTGAACCTCAATCGACCGACCATCATCATCGGACACGTGGTCAAGCACAAACATCCAAATAGGATTCTGCCACACTTTCTGCCAGTACTTCAAACTCTTGTAATTTTACCGGCTCTAAGATAAAGGGACAGTGAAATCATTTCAATTAGGCAAGACCCTTTGATTTTTTTTCTAAGTTATTCACATAAAAAAATCTCTCTCATTTATATATTTATGTATTGAACATTCATACAAAATTATTTACACAACTTTTTCTCTCTGTCGCCATGAAATGTTTATCCCACAACCAATATGATATTCTATATACATGCTTGTGCGTGTATGTTGGAAAATTATTATAAAAATTAAAATTGGATCACTTTGTTTTTGTTGGGAAAAGTGGCTCCAAATAAATGTGTCAGTGAAAGCTTTGAGCTAATGTCAAAAGCCTATAGATGGAACAGTTAACATCTCTAGGATGGATTAGTTGTAAAGTAAGCTAAATGAATTTTTTAGCTTAGTTCCCTCTTTCTGTAACTTTTTGATAGAATAGGAAATTATATTCTACTGTAAATGAACAAGTCAGTTCACTAAAGTTGTGAGTGGGAGTTTTGGAAAATGACTTGCTATTGAATTGGGCATTGGTGACCACAAACATCATAATTAAGTAGCTGGGGACTAATCCCAACAATTCTGGTAATTATCTCCATCACTGTCCCTCTCTTTGCCATCAGTTTGTGCTATTTTAATGATGATGTTTATGACTATTATTATTGTATTTGGAGTGTACTGTTATTATGGATTAGTTCCACGGGTGGGGATCTAACTGCAAGTTAAGATAATGGTTGTTGCGGATTCAAATATTCATGACGATAGAGAGATAAAGAGATTAATGTCTTAGCTTTGAATGAAGATCCAACAAACATATATATAAAAGAGAGGTGTACAATAGTCATAAGAGACACCAAGATTTTTATGTGGAAAATCCTAAAAAGAGAAAAAAGCCATTGTGTTTGACCCAATTGAAATGACTTCACTGGTGTGTGTAGTTGATTACAAATGGTGCCCTTTCGCAGGGAGAAGGCATCGGCTCAATGTATCATATAGAGCCCATTATATAGTTGGAGTTGGAAGAATCCAATGATAAGAGATTCATTTTGAAGAGAATGTTGGTACGTTCAGTTGGTTGGCAGGGCTGTATTTGGCAATGGAGATCAGAGAGATTGTAGTCAGCGGGTGACTGTGGTCGAAGGGATTGTGGTCGGCGGATGATGATGGTCGGAGGGACCGTACATACTAGGTGACAAACGTCATAGGTTGACGGGCGACATTGGTCCAACGATGGTCGGGTGGAAGTATAACGACGGTTGACGGGTTGGACAGCAGATCGACAACGGACGGCTGCCGGGTGGTGGTCTGACAATGGTCGAAGAAAAGTCTTGCGACAATCAAAGGTTGGGTGGAAGTCCGATGGTGGTTGACGGCTGTGTGGTAGTCCGACAACGGTTGCGGCTCATTTGAAGTCCAACGGCGGTTGAAGGCCGAGTGGTAGTCTGGCAGCTGTCAGGGACCGGGTGGTGTCCGATGATAGTCGGATGAAAGTCTGGTGGCGATCAGCGGTTGGGTGGAAGTCTGGTAGCGGTCAACGACCAAGCGGTGGTTTGGAGAGAGTCGACGGAGGTTCGTCGGCGGTGGTGCATGAGCTCTTGAAGCCTTAGAGCTTTCTCCAATCTACAGCCAAAAGATCCCCCATCATGTAGAGAATGCAGTTTAATTTATAAATTTTTGTGAGAGGCACACATCATAAATATAGAGAAGATATGGGGCAAGTTCAGAGTGCTCCATCGGATGGCCTCGTATTGATTCCCCTCGATCAGAAACCATTTTTCAAGTGTTTAGGTATCTTAATGATGTTGGAAATCAACAATCTTGAACTAGTTGGGTTCATATCGCCAAGCCGTCGATTCGACTATAAGCATGTCATATTTGAATATCATTTTATTATCCAAATAATGCTTTGAACCTTCCAAATATGCTTCAGACTCTTAATTGAATTTGACCGATTTTGGTGTCGTTGGGTTCATCCCTTCAAGATGTTCGGTTTGACAATAAGTTTGCTAAAATCGGGATTCAGATGGTCCCAAAATTAACTTTGTAAGTTTCCAACTTGAATATGCCTCGAGATTCGTGCTCGATCAATACGATTTTTGGTGACGTATCAATTTTTTTGACTATTTATTTATTTTTTCTGTTGAAGTGCATAATCTTATTTTTCTAATTATTCATTGTATGTATCTTCTTCTTAATATGTGTGCCCTTTGCTTCTTATGATCTTATTGTTCATTTTGATCATCTTATTATAGAGTTTAATTGACAAAAATGGATCAAGGAGAAATTTTATTTGATCTGATTTGTAAGTTTTTGAGTTGAATACTATTAGCAACAACCAGAACATTAGCTAAATACAGAGAAAGAAGAGTAGAAATCAATTCTAATAAGAGTAATTTGATTTCGCTTCTACACATCCCATTTCTTTATGGTATCAGAGCATTGAGACGAATCAAGATTCGTTGCTCGATCATGGCGCAATCACTGTCTTCATCATCGTCGCAGATCAGAGAACCTGCACGAACAGAAGCAGACGAAGAACATCACATCCCAGCATCACTCAAATTTGTGATTTCAAATATCAAGAACTTAGTTCCGACGCAATTATCAGGGGATAACTATCCTATATGGAAATCACAAGTTGTGAAACTACTCAAAGCAAACGGATTCATGTCATTCTTGTCTCCAACAACAGATCCACCAGAAAAATATACAAGAACGACGGAAGGAAACAATGTGATAAATTCACAGTATACTAAATGGAATCTTATTGATCAAAATTTAGCAGCAGCATTGTGTTCTACAATCTCAGCAGCTGTTCTTCCATATGTCATCCATCTGGAATCATGCTCCGCCATCTGGAGTACAATAGAGAAACGTCTGCAAGCAACAAACAGATCAAAGATAATTCAATTAAAAAGTGAATTACACAATCTGGCAATGAAAAACCAGACGATGACACAATATCTCAGTGAAGTAAAGATGATAGTAGACCAAATTACTGCAGCAGGAGTAACATTAGATACAGAAGATATCTTGATGTATACGCTCAATGACCTTTCTCCAGCCTATCAGGTGTTCATAACATCCATCAGAACAAATCTCAATCCAATAAGTTTGGATGATTTGTACTCACTTCTCAATCCAATAAAAGTTCCAAGCATTGGGCCCGTCGAACCACCCTGCAAATAAAAAGTACTTAACAGTAATACATACAAATTATAAAAACGACATAATTGCAAAACACGACAATAAATAAACAATTCGTAGATAAAACCAAAAATAAAGTAGCAATCAATTTATGTCAATAACATCATTTTTATTGTCTTTATTATTATATATATATAAATATAAGGCCCTCGACTCTCTCTTTTATAATCTTTTTTCGTGCTCCTGACCAAGCCAATGCTAACCAATCCTAACATCCCAGGTTCCGAACCCGTCCCCGCACCGGCAGGCCTGTTTGAACCATGGGGCCAGCCGGTTCGGCCATCCTCCGGCCTAATTGTCTCCTTGGCTTTTTTGGCCGGTCCCCACAACAAGGAAAAGACCGGTTGACCCAATTCTCTCATAATAAATTTAATAATTCGATTAATACGATTTATCATATTATATATAAGGATTAAAAACTAAAAAAAAATTTAATGGCACTTAAATCTATTCTATTATTCTTATGCAGGTATTTTTAAGCCTAAATGCTTATTATCTTTATTTCATTGTGTTCAACTGAAGTTTAACTTGAATTCAACTATTTTTTTTTTATTTCTTATCTTTATTAAATCAAATATATAAACGTTTTTCAATCATGCTTATTTCATACAAGAGATTAAGGCTTCGTTTGGGACGGTTTTTTTACTGCTTTCTTAAACGGAGTTTTAGTATAAATTTTTTTATTTTTTAACTAAAACTCCGTTTTAGAAATCAATAAAAAAACTGTCCCAAACGAAGCCTAAGGCTTCGTTTGGGATGGCTTTTTTGTTGCTTTCTAAAACGGAGTTTTAGTACAATTTTTTTTAATTTTGTACTAAAACTCCGTTTTAGAAAGCAATAAAAAAGCCGTCCCAAACGAAGCCTAAGACTTTGTTTGAGACGGCTTTTTGTTGCTTCTTAAAAAACATTTCTAGCACAAATATTTTAATTTTTATACTGAAAAGCTATTTTAAAAAGCAGCAAAAAAACCGTTCCAAATAATATGATCGTTGTTGATTGGGGTTATTACATCAGCTGGAATTATTAGGACGGGGACTATAAAAGAGTTTTGAGTTGTACATACTTGACAATTAAGTAAGCAGTTAAGTGTCACTAATAACAAATTAAAAAATATGGCCATTAAGTGATGCAAATTGGGCAAAAAAAAAAATTAATAGATGTGTTGTGCATAAAAAGTTAAAAATAAATTACCTTTTTATACTATATTGCTATTAATATTTAAGGCGATAAAATTTTATGATGTGCATAATTATAAAAGTTAAAAATATATATATATATATATATATATATATATATATATATATATAATATATATATATATATATATATATATATATATTAAAAATATATATATTTTAATTAAATATTATTATATAATGTATTTTTAAATTTAATTGGATGGCTAACGTGAGGGCTCAGCAAATTAATAATTTAATATCCTAAATTATATTTCTTTAACAAGTCAACGTCATGCATCAAATAAGTCAACGAGTTTTCACCATCACACAAGAGTGAATTATCATCACTTGAGCCGATTCAAATTTAATTAGTGTGATTAATTTAGGATTATTGTTAGATTTAAATTTTGAATATATTTATTTATTGTTAGCTGAAAAACATACATTATTTTAGATTTTGTAAAATAAATATTATTTATGTTTCTTTTAGGCACCAAAAAATTTATGTTCATAGTGTGTTTTTTATTTCGGGAAAAAAAAATAGCACGCACATATAAAAATTGTAAGAGACTAGAGATTTTCTTTGTGAAAAGCTCAGAATGAGGAAAAATCAAGGGATTTGGCTTAGTTGAAAAATCACCATATGATAGGAGATAACAATATTCCTTTTTCATGATAATTAAAGTGGATAAGATTATTATAAGTGTTGCGTCCAGGAGTATTCGCGGCGGTAGAGAAATATCATATTTAACGTCTTAGCATTGTACGAAAATCCGGCATGCAATCAAATAAGGAGAGAGGGTCTAGCATTTATGAGACACCAAGATTTTTACGTGGAAAACCCAATAGAGATAAATAAAGTCTGATCTATCCTAAAATGGGGAAAAACCACGGGCAAACTTGCCTAGCCCAGTTTGAATGAATCCACTAGTATTGCAGTCGATTACAAATGAGGCCCTTCCTTGGTGGAAGGTCTTAGCTTGATGTACATCTTATGGAGTACATTACATGAGCTGTGTGTAAATACAAAGAACTACACTTCATTTTACTTTATATTGATCTTAATTAGGCCCTTTATATTGACATGTTCACTTTGTTAGAAGGACTGCAGTCGGCGGGCGACGTAGGTCAGGAGGACCGTAGTCAGCTGGCGACGGAGGAACCATACGGTGGGTGTAGTCGGCGGGCGACATAAGTCAGGAGGACCGTAGTCAACGGGCGACGGATCTCGGAAAGACTGTAGTCGGCGGGCGACGTAAGTCAGGAGGACCGTAGTCGGCTGGTGATGGAGGTCGAAAGGACTGTAGTCTGACGACGAAGATCAGTAGGACAGCGTTAGGTAGAAGTCTAGCAATGAAAAGAAATGCATCTTCGCATAGATGTCCAGCGAAGTCCGATAACCGGTAGAAGTCTGGCATTGGGTAGAGACTTGGCGAAGAGTGAAGGTCCGACGTCGGGTAGAAGTCCAACGTCTGTTGGTGGCAGAGGAGAAATCCGGCCTCCCTTGGGCGGAGTTTCGGCGTCAGGAGGGAACTCTATCGTTAAATGAGAAGAATTTCAGCATTACGTGGAAGTTGTGCAAATTCCCGGCGTTTCCTGAAAATCCGACAGAGTTCCGGCGTCTTCAGGCGGCAGGAAGAGCTCCGGCGGTGGTCGAGGAGGTGAGGAATCTCCTTTTCCCCTTTCTCCTCTTCTTCTTCTCTCTCTTCACTTGAGTCCCTTGGTGTAGAATGAGGACTCTATTTATACTTTTTCTGGAGTGACATAGCCCGTAAATAGGCGTGAGATCAGGGGCGAATTGAGAGTATTTTGAATGGACGACCGATATCGAATCCTTTGATCATGCACCGTTCGTTGGACATTTGAAGGCCTTACTGATGTCAGAATTTGGAGATCTTGGGCTCGTTGGATTCGTCTCGTCGAGCCGTTTGATTCGAGTATAAGCTTGTCAAAATAAAAGACCGTTTGGTAACTCAAATTGCGGTTTGAACCTTCCAACAGCGCTTTGAACCCTTGATTCGGACTCATTTGGGCTCGGATTGGGTTGATCTTGGTGTCGTTGGGTTCGTATTTCCGAGACGCTCAGTTTGACTGCAAGCTCGCTGAAATCGGAGTTCAGGAGCTCTCAAAATTAATTTTTGAAGTTTTTAACTAGCTTTTGCCTCAAGATTCGTGCCCGATCAAGCTAATTTTGTGATGAAGTATCAATAAGAATAATTGTTCATTTTTTAGGGATTACAGAAATCAGATGTCCATTATAAGACAATTACAAGTCCCACAATTGGGTTTGATCTATATAGGAGTGGAGATGGCGGTGATTGCTGTTAATTGTCGTTGATGGTGATAGCAGAAAAATATAATTAAGAGAGCTCTTTAGTTCTCTAAGCTCTTTTTCTTCCTCATATGTAGAAAATGAGACTCCATCTATAGCTTTTTTAGATGGGCATTTTGGTAAATTTAGCCAGAATACAAAACACTATATTGTGTTCTCCCTATTGTTCCCATTAATCATAAATTTTTTATCACATGTTTGGCTGCTTTAATGATGTCAGAATTGAGTGATCATGGGCTCATTCAATTCGTCTCGTTGAGCCGCTGGTTATGACTATAAGTATCATATAATTGAAGGTAGTTTAATCAATTAATTCATGTCTAAAAGCCTCCAAATATAATTCTAGTGTTTGATTTGAGCTCACTTGGATTCAAATCGAATCCTTTGTAGTATTGAAAGGTTTGTCTCTTTGATTATAAATTTGTTGAAATCAGAGTTCAGATGATCCTTAATTTAATTTTTGAAGTTTCTAATTAAATATTACCTGATGATTTGTGTTGGTAAAACAAATATTTGATAAAGGTTTAATACCATATAATCAATTATTTTAATTATATTATTATAAAATTTGGTGAAATTACTATTATAATTATCATAAATGTATTTTTCTAGCTTATGAAGTGTGAATCATAATATAAACACATACCCAAACTTTTAAAAATCAGATCGAACTAATCGATTCTACCAGTTCAATAGAGATAAATCAAAAAGTCGATTTGATCTATCCTAAAAATTGATTTTGAATCAACCCGGATTGAACCTACCAAAACCGCTTGTTTAACTGACAAACTTGACCCATTTTCATTGAACTGGCCAGTTCAACTGTTAAGTTATTTAAATATTAAAAATAAATTAATTTAACTGATTAAGGTTAAATTATGAAATAAATTTAAATTTAAGATATTTATTTTTAAATAAACATCAAAATTTTATAATAATTTTCATCATTATTTCATTTCATTATTTCATTAAAATTTATTTAAATATTTTTTATATTTATTACATCATTCAGTTCAACCACCGATTCAAACATTGTTATATCATTTAATCGTGAATCTCTCAATCTTTCGATTCAACATCCAATCTAATTGTCACAACCTTATACATCCCTATGTTTTTTTACTTAGGGGTTGTTTGGTTGCCTGAAAATGAATGCAAAACAAAAGGAATGCAATATAAAAGGAATGAGATGTAAAAATGAATGCTTTTGAATTGTTTGGATGAATATAAATGAAATATATGACTTTTTTTATTTGATTTGAAGTAAGTTTAATGCAATGTAAAGTGTAAAAAAATAGTGGCAGGCTGCCGTCATTAGAGGGTGACGATGGTAGTGGCACCAGTGGTAGCTGGCGGGCGGCGATGGCTGATGGTTGGCAGCCAATGGTTTAATGCAATCCCTTAAACTCACTATAGGGCCCAAATCACCAACCACCGGAAACATTTATGTACTTTTTACCCATATGCGTACTTTATTTATTTATTTTTCTTCAGATGTTCCATAAATTTTTAATAAATATTTTTTGAAGTAGTTAATAGTTTTTTAAAAAATGTCGTACACTTAACTCTCCCAATAAAAAACATTTATTAAGCGCTTCTGTCAGAATTATAGTTATTTTTTCAAAGACAGGACTGGTAGAGAGAGTAGAAAGCGACACATCAACCCCACCAACATACTCCAATGTGAGCGAATTATTGGTTGCCAACTAATTATTCTAATTTTCCATTCGGTGGGGGCTTTTTTATTGATTTATTTAAAAAAATTATTACTATAATTTTTAATATCTTAAAAAATTTTATATGAAGAAATAATTCTCTTATATATATATATATATATATATATATATATATATATATATATATATATATATATATATATATATATATATATATATATATATATATTGGGAAAAATTGAGGCCAAAGCCCATTTCATTTCAGCTAATAAATCAGCAAAAAGAATACAAAGAAATAGTTAACAACTACCACAACCAACCAGTAGTATTAACCCGACCAAAAACTATCAGCAATCAAAGAGCTGCTTAACAAAGTAAAAAACAACTAAATACCCTATCAGCTTTGCTGCAGAAGAACAAAAATGAAGCAGAAAGACTAAAACTTATCATAGCCTAGCAAAAATCAGTAGAAAAAACTGAAATTCCTGCAAGCACAAACAGGAGTAACAAAATTGGCTAATGATATACAACAATTGATCTTCAAATTTGGAGAGCTCCCAAGCCAGCAATACCCTGGACTCAGAATAAATTTTCTCGAAAAGCAACAAATAGATTTCCCTGGTTGCCCGTAGACCCTCCAAGGAAAATACACAAAATTTGGGAGCTTCATCATCGTCCAGGAAGCTGTTAGAAACAATCTGGAACGGAAGACGCAAAGAGACCATGATAACAGAGAGAGAGTCGGGCACACATAGACCCAACTGAGCTATAGTAATTCTCTTATATTACAATCTATCAAAATGCTATGCCTTTTAAAAAGTTGTTAACCAACTTAAAATATATATATATATATATATATATATATATATATATATATATATATATATATATATATATATATATATATATATATATATATATATATATATATATATATATATATATATATATATATATATATATATATATATATATATATATATATATTATTCATAACAATTAAAAAAATACATTTTCTCATATAATGCTAGAACTATTTTTAAGTGGCTGCAGTTGCCCCAAATATTTTTGAAAAAATAAAATTTAAAATATATTATTAAAATTTATTCTATTACCAATTAAAAAAAAAAAAAAAAAAAAAAAAAAAAAAAACCAGTTTCGGTGATCGCTGTCTTCCTTTTGTTTTTCGGGGTCAGACTCTATCCTTCTATTATTATATTCTACACAAGTTATTTTCGGCGATTTAAGATAAGTAAAAAACATTTATAATAAATCAACTCGTTGGAAATATTATTTATTTTAATTGGATGTCCACTTTATGTCTACTCATCACCTTCTCATCTAAACCCTAAACAATCTGTCAGGCAATGTTAATGAATAATGTACTAATCAGGTTTATCATATAGAGTTTTAATGGTTTATTTTTTAAAATAAAAATATATAACAAAAATGTCAGAAGAGTTGTTATAGCTACTCTTTTTTTTCTTTGAAAAATATGATTAAAAATAAATTAAAGTTTTATTTGTGACGTATTTCTTATTATTTTTTAAAATAGGTTACTAAAAAGCAGTATAAAAAATTAATTTCTTTTACTAAAAAACTACTTTAAGAAATAGTAAGAAAGTCATTCCAAACGAAGTCTAAGATTTCATTTTTTTTTTTCAAAACAGAATTTCATTAATCCAACAAAAACAAACTGATACAACAGCTACAAATAGAGAAGCAAAGGAAAAAAACAACAACAAGAATTATAGGCGCAAAAACAAAGCTCAGGAGACGGCCGAGGCTCCCAGCGACCTAGTCGCCACGCACGGACCGTCTAATAAAAGGTTGCCACAAGTAAAACGACCAGGCCGCGAGTCCCGACCACATCATTACTTATAGCCCAAATAATCCACGATACAGCCGACTAAACAAAACAAATAACTGTCGATGAGCGATGAAAAGCCCGAATAGCATGAAAAATCAATGTCGCCGACGGCCTCTCCCCCAAAATTTCCCTCGGGTTTGAGTATTACAAACCACAGAGAAATCATTATCCGGGTCCGAGTCCACTTCATTATCAGTAAATTCAGAGTCCGAGTCACCAACCAACAAGTTAGTTTGGTTCCTAATTTCCACACCAGAGCAATCACCCAAACAGTTAGCCCTAGATTGCGAATTAAACAAATTAACAGGGACCTCAACAATCCTGTCCACATCCGGATCACATTTCTTACTGACGTTAAGCAAATGAGGCACCGCCTCACCCATAGCCCGTTCCAAAACAATATATGAGTTATCAACAACCCCCCCCCCCCCCCCCCCCCCCCCCCCCGAGGGCCGGGGAGTCGGCGGAGTCAAAAAAAACCCCCAAAACCATAAACCCTAGCAGAGCGGCCGCTTTATCTCGAAATGTTGAGTCTAAGATTTCGTTTGAGTCAACTTTCTTAATGCTTTTTAAAATAATTTTTTAGTACATATTTTTACCTAAAAAATTGTTTTAAAAAGCATTAAAAAAGAAGTCTCATTTTTTTAATGTTTTTTAAAACAGTTTTCTAATAAAAAATTAAAATATTTGTATAAAAAATTGATTTAAGATACAATAAAAAAGCCATCTCAAATTAAGCCTAAATCATAATATTTTAATTATAGTTTATTATTTAATTGAAGGAGTATGTAAGAAAATTTTTATATTTGTCTATTTAAAACAGTTCATCACGTGTCAACATCTATGTTTTTGCTTGAGTTATTAGTTTAGTACTCGCGACAAAAATAGGATTAAATGTTTGAAAGATGAAGAAGCATTGGCATTTGTATGATTTTGTTTGGGTTATTAGTATGCTTTGGGTGAAGTATTAAAAATTTGGGCGATTATTTGTGTGCAATGTTTCTCCTACATTGTCCATGGTTGACAAACTGCTGCTTTCACTCCGCCACTCCGCCTCCTCTGTAACCCACTAAAGGTCCCCTCATCTGTGCTTCGCTAAATGCTTGTCATTAGTTTTTTCCACCCTAAAAAAATAAGGCTGGATTCACCCTTGGGTAGGGTAACTCTTATGGGTTGATAATGGTAGGGGTGTCAATTCTTGACACTACCCAAACCCGACCCAAAAAAATCCGGGTTCGGGTCAACCCAAACCTGAAACGGGTCGGGTTCGGGTTGAACAAATCAACCCTTTTTAAAAATCGGTTCGGGTTGACCCAGCAACTCGAAATTGACCCGAAAGTGACACTAAAACTTATATTTGACCCGAAAACCCAAGATTGACCCGTTTTTGACCCGATTTTGACCCAAAAATTGAATATAGACCTGAATTTTGACCCAAAAATTAGCAATTTTAGGTCAACTTCGGGTCATTCGTGTCGTGTCGGATTGACCCGGACCAGAATCGGGTCGGGTTCGGGTCCGAAAATCTAACCCGTTTTAAAAAATTGGTCGAGTTTGGGTTGACCCGAACAGTGTCGGGTCAGTTCCGGGTTCGACCCGAACCCGACCCGCTGTCCCGAATTGACACCCCTAGATGATGGGGTGGCGGTAAATAATATTTGTGGGAAAGATGGGTTGGGTTGGGGGCTATGATCTTTCACATATGTGGAGTTCATCGAATTTTGATGAATTCTAAATTTATCGAAATATATAGACATGTTGAGGCATTCCAAATTCTAGATACAAATGTTTTGTGTCTAGTTTACTTCAAATAAACATAAATAAAAAAATTTTGAACTCATGCATTCTTTTTTATTTCACTCATAACATTTATAACTAAATAATATCATGTTGTGTCCTCAAATATTTATAACTAAAGAATTTACTATCTTAGTATTTGAGCAAAAAATTTATAGATTAGTTCAAAACAAATCTTATAAGGTGATTTTTTTACCGGAGAATTTATGGAAGGAAAAAAAAAAAAAAAAAACCAGGTGGCTTGAATTTGATGAGGCTTTAATTGAAGAAACACCGTGTGCTAGAAGTCTAGAACCTTCCAAAATAAAATAACAGGAAAGAGAAAAAAAAAACGTAAGGAAATTTTATTTGGTTGACGTAACTATACATTCGGTGAGCAGTAAATAGGCGCCACATATTCTCACTATTTACCGCGCGGCCCGACAATCCGACCCGGAACGGACCCGGGAGTTTGCGTATTGCTCGGTATTGCTAGGTATTGGTCGATTTTGCTCGACAAAAATGAAAAATATCATTCTATGAAGACCAATACCGAGTTCTTTTAGGTATTACTCGGTATTGCACGGTATTGGTCTTCATAGAGCAGTATTTCTCATTATTGCCAAGCAATACCGAGCAATACCGAGTAATACCTAGTAATACCGAGCAAATACCGAGCAATATATGAACATAGTAATCCTGAATTCCGGTGCGAGACGGGTCGTCGGGCCGCGTGATAAAGAGTAAGAGCACGTGGCGACATATTATTGACTACTGGGCGTAGAGCTACATCAGGTCACCTGACCTAATAATTTTTCCAACATAAGACTTGGAAGCTTTTGGATTTTTCATTGATTAATAAACGGGTGGCCTGAGCCACTAATGCCTATTCCCTTTTGCAGAACATGCAAAGCACCAAACTTTCACCTCTAAGCATTTCTTGAACATTCGTTGAGGCTTGTTGCATTGGGCTATTAAGTTTCTCACATCGGAGACATTAATGTCAGTCACTTGACAATTGTCCATAGAGTGTTTGGAAATGATTCCTACAGATGATATATATATATTTTCTATGTCCTAACTTTAGACGATAGAGATATAATTTTCTATCTTAATTTTAGATGAAAATCAATAATAAGATAAAGGAATACATGAGACTCATTTTTATGTGAAAATAATTTGACAAGGGAAAAAATAATGGGGCCTAAATCACATGAAATGAAAAAAAAAAAAGAATAATTATAGAGGTTTATTATTCTCCTCAATTATAGAAGAACATGCTAAACAAAATAATAAACCCAAATTTGATCTTCTGTAATTATAATGAAGCACTTACTTAGAAAATCAATATTAGTTGGTTGATTGTGGTTAGACAATGGTGAACGAGCTATAATAGTTGGGTAGCCATCATGGACATGTCGAGGGAGCAATGTTGGTTGAACGATGATTCTTGGTGGTGATCATCATTGTCAATTGTTAGATAGAGTTCAAGAGTTCTTCATATCTCTATGTTTTTTTCAATCCCAAGTTAAAGTCGCTTGTATGTTGAGGATATGAGTTTATTTCTTGTATTTTTTTTTAGTGACTTTTTTGTAAGTTTGACGTAACTTCTACAACATTTCATTGAACAACGCATATAATATTTCGATAACTTCCTGTTCATTCAACATTTGAGTGCTTTATTACCTAAGAATTGAAAAACACTGAAATTGCTGAATTCATCTTGCCAAGACATTCGATTTAACTATAAACATGAAATATTTAGAAATTATTTGATCATACAATTAATAACTTGAAGTTTTCCAATTATATTTTTATGATTGATTTGTGCTCATTTGGTGTCCGATTAAATTATTTTTGGTACATATAACTTTGTCTCATCAGATGTTTAATTTGACTATAAATTTAATTAATCCAAGCTTTAACTAATCCTAAAATTAATTAAAAAAATTTAGTCTAAATATTACCTCAAGATTCATGCTTGAATGGATGAATTTTCTAACAATGTATCAAATGAAATATATGGGTAATTAATTATATCCTAATTACAAATCCAAAAATTGTGAGATCAGTTATGATCAAATTTTTTATTAGGATATATCAATTAAATTTTATTTCCATATTATAAAAGAGAAGCTAAATATGAAATATAAAAATAGGAAAAGTGTGGTAAGTTTATAAATTCTCCAATTGAAAATATAAATATTGAAAAACAACAGTCGTCATGACCTTACCAACTTTATTCATTAAATCTCTAGGAAAGCTCCTCAGCCTCACTGGCAGTTGATATTCTAAGCTTTCATTAAACTAAACTAGAGGCCATTTCTGAAGTCTCATAGGAATTAATGTCCGGCAGCTGTTCTGATGATCGCCCATGCAACTACCGCCAAAGTGTCGTATTCTCGCCGCTTATATTTTTAAATTTTTTTAAAATAAATCAAAATATTCTGATAAATTTTTTACTAAAATTACTTTCTAAATTAAAAGAATACAAATTTTATGTATTTATTCATATAAAACTTAAAAGAAATTCAATAAATTTAAAATTTATCCTAATTAAATTTTGATTATACAACATTTTCATAAACCAAACCCTCGTCACTTTCCTGCAAAGCCTATATGGGGTCCTAGTTAGGTACGGCCATTGGGTACCCATGTTGTGCGTTGGCGGGCTTCGCCCACCAACGCTCGCCCATGGTGACTTTCGAGATGCCATACCCACCTATACGGCCATACCCATCTTTCCACTTTTTTTGAATGCAGTCTGCTACATACAGATGGCCTTAAGGCTTGTTGCTATTTGCTCTGACAACAAACTTTGAAGCCACATATTAGAATTTACTGTGGTCCCAGTGTGGTTCAATGCTACACACTAAGCATTAAGGATTGTGGTAACATACGACATACAATGATTAATAATGTAAATTGATTTATCCCTTGATGTAAGTACCCACCCATACCCAGCCACCCACAAGGCCATATACACAACCATACCCACCCATATCAATTTGATATGAGTGGGTATATAGGTGAGTCTGAGTATGAGTACCAAATACAAGACTCTACTTTTCTGGGGCAAGTTTCCCGTTTCGACGTTTCCTACTAAAATTTTAATATATAACCATTCAACACCAACTTTCAAGGGCGCATTAGACTCCATGCCAATTTATAAAAATATTAGATAAATGACAATTAATGGTTAATAAAATAAAAATAAAATAAATAAAAAAATGGCACCATCAATTCTTCTATTTTATTTTTTTCTATATATTTTTACATGTTGAAGAAAAAATATATATATGCGCTACACCTACTTGCGGAATAATATATTCATAAAATTAAAAAGGTCACATTTGAATTACATAAAGGTTTGCATGCAGCCGTGGAATAAGGAGGCGACAGGTGGCCTTAAGCTCTCTTAATATATGATAAAATATTATATTTTTATTTGGAGGAATGGGAAGATAAACTTATAAATGTGCGTCCATTGGAAATTTCATTTCTCCATTGCTCGTAAAGTCTCCTCTTCTATAACTATGCTTAACTGCTTGCATTGAATGCTTGTGATATGATTTAAAACAGCAAGTTGAAGAAAAATACAAAATTTATAATGTTTAAATTTTATTATATTTTTAAATTTATTTCCTTAATTTAATGACAATTTTTTTTTTGAAGCAACTCTATTTGTTACATTTGTGTGATAAGGGATTAATTATTCTGTGTGGATGTCGAATGTCGTCCAAAGATCAAACAGAATGCGTCATGTCACCCTTGTACTTGGTACCGCGGCTCAGTACTGATGACATGCATTATGATTGATCTCCGAACAAGTTCTGCATCCAGTGTCCGCATAGAATAATTTCTTAGGATAAGGAGAGGCTCAACATGATTGAGCAGAAACCCCTAGTTGAACTTCCACAACCTCACGATGAAAACAAGCAAGATGAGATCGAGCAGTGTGACTCATTGGTTGACAGATGAGAAGTTCTCCTTATTTTTTGTGCTAGAATACCATAGCCTACCTAAAAAAATAAAAATAAGGTAGATCATCCTCAGCATCCATGCCAAACAAACATCATGATTTACTCCCTAACAAACTTATGTACCATTCTTTTTTAGGTGTAATGTACCATTTGCTTCTCTGTTTTTTCTATATAAAGCATGTAATAGTGTAAAGAAAAGCAATGATATATGTAGCACGTCTTAGATTTGGTTTGGGGTGATTTTTTTATTATTTTTTAAAATAAAGTTTTAATATAATAATTTTATTTTTTATACTAAAACTCTATTTTTAAAAATAATAAAAAAGTCATCCAAATATTAGGCTTTTTTATTGCTTGTTAAAGCATTTTAAACTTTTGTATTATAAAGCTGTTTTAAGAAGCATTACAAAAACCGTCCCAAATGAAGTCTTAATTTATCAACTAGTAAACGTTGCTTACATAGAAAATGGTCTCCTATTTATAACTCTTTTGAGAGGGTTATTTAAATAAATTTGGGCAGAACAAAAAACATTGAATCAAATGAACCATTTTGATTTCATTGGTCTTAGATTACTTATTTAGCATAACACCAAGAAATATCACATTGCAAACTCTGACAACGGAGAATAACTTACAGTGAAATGTAAGCGTAATTCTCTAAGTAACGATTTCATTCATCTGTGTTTGTGGCTCCAATATAATAGACATGTATTTATATTAATAAAGCAGCTATAGTTCAATTACAATAATAACCTTGGTTGGTTACACAAAGGTTGCCAACTGAATTGGAATCTTGCAAGAGGAAGTGGCTGCACTCACAGATAAGCAGCAAGTAGGATATAATGTGGAATGGTGAAGAGGTAGAGAACTAGAGGAGTCATTGTCACAATCACTGCCCCTCAAGTTGAGAGGTGTACCATGTCAAGAGGAAAAAGGGAGGAGAGAGGAAAGAGAATCTTAGTTTTTGAAGTCATAGTGTGATCTTCGTTAGTGGACCTTATTAAAAAATTTATTCATCTCACTGTAAGGAACATTTACTCTATCTCTTATTACAATAATTTTATATTTTTTATATTTTTCATATCAAAATTGTATTTTCATTATCTAAAAACGAGTATAATTTTATATTCGTAAAATTTTTACTCCATAACTTTTGATATGCGATAGATCACATAAATATGAACATTTTGACATGAACATATTGAATTTTCACCGATTAAATTGAAAGATATGATTTTTTTGAAGTAAAGACATAGTATACAAATTTAATAGATTTTCCTGTATTTATATATTTATGCAATTCATATAAAAAAAGATAACATTTACATGTAAGAAAAAAAAGACTAACTATATTAACACTATAATGAATATAAGTTGGCTCTTAAAATATAATATCTTACTTAGGAGGATGGAGTGATGTGCTTTCTATTAAATAAAAAGTCGGTGATGTAATCCTATTTGTATTCTATAACTAATTGGCTGAATTACACCAACAGGTAACTGATGACGACTTTTAAATGATAATTGAAAGCCACAATTAAAATAAATGATTAATAAAAATAAATAAAATATAAGATGAGATTGACATATTGATAGCTATGACAACTAACTAATGTAAGAAAATACCACATTAAAGCTAAATGTCCTGCCTTGCTTAGTACATTACACTAATTAACAGATTGATAGCTCATATTGACATTAATATTGATACAATATAACATAACATGTTAACATTATTCATTGGGTGATAATACTTTTTATCATATATCTTTTGACTTTATTGAACATATATATTAATTATATTATTAATTTTGAATATTTTTATTGCTTATATAAAGTGAAGGTTAATAGTGACTAGAATTGAATATACGTATTGATTCTTTTGCCTTGTATTGAATATAGAGATAGAGTTTTGGTTTCGTGCTGAGTTTTTTGCTCATTATATGCAATTTAAGTAATTTCAGGTCAAGGAAGAGGCCATAATCAGTTGGAGTGAAACTATTAGATGTCCTTGGGTTTTCT
Source organism: Dendrobium huoshanense (assembly GCA_016618105.1). Lineage (NCBI taxonomy): Eukaryota > Viridiplantae > Streptophyta > Magnoliopsida > Asparagales > Orchidaceae > Dendrobium > Dendrobium huoshanense. Next base: position 17,854,826 of record CM028348.1, read on the forward strand.
TTATATATTGTTAGTTATTTTCTTTTATTTTTTTGTAGTTAGGAGTTTGTGATAGATTAGTAATTGTAATGATCTCTTGACTATTGTATATTAATTTTGGGAGAATGAATATAGTATAATATTTTGAGATATATAATTGTTAGTTTTTTTTATGGTTATTATTTATATTGATGATTTATAGAAGTTCTAGTTAATTAATTTAGAATAAGATAAAATAGATAATTCTTTTAAATTTAATTATGGGGCATTACATGTACAAATTGTCTACTTATCACTAAGAAGAGTGAAACTTGGATTATGAAATGTTATATGGTGAACAACAATAAGTTTTGAGTTTATGCATTCTTGAATGAAATGGTGATCAATATCGATATGTTTTGTGCGAAATAAAAAATGGGATTGCTAGCAATGGATATAGTTGAAATATTATCACAAAATAAAGATATAGTTTCAAGAGAAAGCGAGAAGTCTTGACATAGGCGATGAAGCCAGATGAGATTGATTATCACGGCAGCTAATGAGCGGCATTATTCAACTTCTATAGATGATTGAGGTAAGTAGTTTATTTTTTGACACACCAAGAGAGAAGAATGTTGTCTAGAAAAATGTAGTATGTTGTAGTTAATTTATGATCATTGATGTCACTAGTTAGATTAACATCTAAAAAAGATGAAAGCTGAAGTATTCGTCATTGGAGAGTAATTGTACCCTTAAGTTAACAAAGTATGCACTTAAGCAGTTGAAAATGTCAATTAAGTGGATTGTGTATGTGCTGACATATTTTGTTTACAACAAAAGCTATGTCCGACAAAGTAGAGGTAATATATTACAATGAGCTTTCTAATTTTTTTCAATTGAGCAGGGTTTAAATAAGGAGTTTGCAATTCATTTGATGTGGGGAATATGGAGGGCAGAGGATTGAAGAGGGACTTGCATGATAACATGTCAGTTTTGTTGAGAAGTATCTGAATGTATGTTTGCTGAGAGAGGTTGTAGCCTAAATAAGTTAAAAGTAATATCAATGTCAATGAACCATTTAAGGGGGCCTAGATTGTGCATGTTGAAACGTTGTTGAAGCTTGTTGAGGAGAAAAGCAATGAATGGTTGATCGTTTCCAACGATAAGAATTTCATCTCCACATAGATTAATATGTAAGTTTGTACATGATGAAGATGATATATTAAGAGAGAAGTATCAGCGGAGCTAGTGTGGAATCGTTGCTGATTTAGACTAGTTGAGAAAGTAGCGAACCACTTGCGAGGAGTTTGCTTTAGACTATAGATAGTCTTCTTAAATAACCATACAATGGGGGCGTTGAGAGTCTTGAAAACCATGTGGTTGAGACATGAAGACGATTTCATTTAGGGGTCCATTGAGAAATGCATTTGCCACATCTAATTGAGGAATGAGCCAATTAAAGTTAAGAGCATTTGTAAAAAAGATGCATATTGTGGGTGATTTGGCAACGGGGCTGAACATTTCAACATAGTCATTCCTCAATGAGAACTTGACACGACATTTTAACCTTTTCTTCTTTGCCAAGGGTTTCAAGATTCTGAGTAGAATCAAGTAGAAGTTAACACAATGACAATTTTGATACGACATCGCAAAATCATCTTGATCGGGCACGAATCTCGAGGCAAAACCTAGTTGGAAACTTCAAAAATTAATTTCGGGAGCATATGAACTCCAATTTCAGCGAGCTTACAGTCAAACTGAGCGTCTCGGAAATACAAACCCAACGACACCAAGATCAACCCAATCGGAGCCCAAATGAGTCCGAATCAAAGGTTCGAAGCACTGTTGGAAGGTTTAAACCGCAATTTGTGTTACCAAACGGTCTCCGATTTTGACGAACTTATACTTGAATCGAGCGGCTCGACGAGACGAATCCAACGAGCCCAAGATCATTGAATTCCGACATCATTAAGGCCATCAAATGTCCAACGAACGGTGCATGATCAAAGGATTCGATATCGGCCGTCCATTCAGACCACTCCCAATTCGCCCTTGATCTCACGCCTATTTACGGGCTATGCCACTCCAGAAAAACTATAAATAGAGCCCTCATTCTACACCAAAGGGGGGAGAGGGAAGAGAGAGAAGAAGAAGAGGAGAAAGGGGAAAAGGAGATTCCTCACCTTCTCGACCACCGCCGGAGCTCTTCCTGCCGCCTAAAGACGCCGGAACTCTGCCGGACTTTCAGGAAATGCAGGAATTCTGCACATCTTCCATGGGATGCTGAAATTCTTCTCAATTTACAAGAGAGTTCCTTCCTGATGCCGAAACTCCGCCCAAGTGAAGCCGGAGTTCTCCTCTGCCACCAAAGACGTCGGACTTCTACCCGACATCGGACCTTCACTATTCATCAAGTTTCTACCCAACGCCGGACTTCTACCGGTTATCGGACTTCGCTGGACGTCTATGCGAAGATGCATTTCTTTCCATTGCTGGACTTCTACCTGACGCTGTCCTACTGATCTTCGTTGTCAGACTACAGTCCCTCCGACCCCCGTCGCCAGCCGACTACGGTCCTCCTGACTTACGTCGCCCGCCGACTACAGTCTTTCCGACATCCGTCGCCCGTCGACTACGGTCCTCCTGACTTACGTCGCCCGCCGACTACAGTCTTTCCGACATCCGTCGCCCGTCGACTACGGTCCTCCTGACTTACGTCGCCCGCCGACTACAGTCTTTCCGACATCCGTCGCCCGTTGACTACGGTCCTCCTGACTTATGTCGCCCGCCGATTACAGTCCTCCGTCGCCAGCTGACTACGGTCCTCCTGACCTACGTCGCCCGCCGACTGCAGTCCTTCTAACAAAGTGAACATGTCAATAGTGATCCTTTGTATTTACATCATGTAATGTACTCCATAAGATGTACATCAAGCTAAGGCCTTCCACCAAGGAAGGGCCTCATTTGTAATCGACTGCAATACTAGTGGATTCATTCAAGCTGGGCTAGGCCCCGTGGTTTTTCCCCCTTTTCAGGGGTTTTCCACGTAAAAATCTTGGTGTCTTATAAATGCTAGACCCTCTCTCACTTATCTGATTGCGTGCCGGATTTTCGTACAACGCTAAGACGTTAAATCTTATATTTCTCTACCGCCGCGAATACTCCTGGACGCAACAGTTTGGCGCCGTCTGTGGGAACGTGGTTCCCGAATGGGGGGAAACTTTTGCTCCAATCTCAAAAGATCACTCATAGCATCAATATCATAAGAAGCAGATGCGGACTGGGGGGGGCAACTTTGACTCAAACCATGGTCAAATAGATCCTCCAATACCTTCAACACCAAGTTGATATTTCAAGAATATCCGAGCAAATGCAAGGATACTTCAAATCAATTGCAAGCTTTATACAGTCTCTTGTTGGACTTCTACTCATTGGGCAAGGTCTTAACCTCGACCTCAAAAAGACAATAACGGTCTAAAGATAGACTTTCTTCACATTTGATTCGGGATATACGTGGCGTTCGCCCCCTCCCAATCAAAGCAAAATCAATCCCAGGGGGATTCGATTCGACCTCTTTCATACAGGTTAACGTCGTCGAGTAAAGGCTCCGACATACAACCTCGGAAAGGTCTCACATCCTTGGTGGATTCTCCCGACCTCTTCCACACAGGTTAACGTCGTCGAGTAAAGGCTCCGACATACAACCTCGGAAAGGTCTCACATCCTTGGTGGATTCTCTCGGCCTCTTCCACACAGGTTAACGTCGTCAAGCAGGGCTCCGGCATACAACCTCGGAAAGGTTTCACATCCTTGGTGCATTCTCCCGACCTCTTCCACACAGGTTAACGTCGTCGAGCAGGGCTCCGGCATACAACCTTGGAAAGGTCTCACATCATTGGTGGATTCTCTCGACCTTTTCCGCACAGGTTAATGTCATCGAACAAATGTCCTGACATACAACCTCGGATAGGTCATACATCCTTGGTTAACGTCGCCAGAATGCCGTCAAGGGACTTTCATTTAACTTCTCCACAAAGTTAAATTTCTACATGATGTTGAATTTCCTCTTGTCGCTGAATTTTTGCCTTGCAGAACTTTCGTCGGAATTATGCTCGTCAGCAGACTCCTACTCGTCGTCGGACTTCTGCTCGTCAGCGGACTCCTACTCGTCGTCGGACTTCTGCTCGTCAGCGGACTCCTACCCGACGTCGGACTCCGCCCTGTCGTCAGACTTCTGCTCGTAGGAAGACTCCTACGCATCGTCGGACTTCTGCTCGCCAGCAGACTCCTACTCGTCGTCGGACTTCTGCTCGTCAGCGGACTCCTACGCATCGTCAGACTTCTGCTCCCCAACAGACTTCTACTCGTCGTCGGACTTCTGCTCGTCAGCGGACTCCTACTCGTCGTCGGACTTCTGCTCGTCAGCGGACTCCTACCCGACGTCGGACTTCTGCTCGTCAGCGGACTCCTACCCGACGTCGGACTTCTGCTCGTCAGCGAACTCCTACCCGACGTCAGACTTCTGCTCGCCAGCAGACTTCTACTCGTCGTCGGACTCCTCCTTGTCGTCAGACTTCTGCTCGTAGGAAGACTCCTACGCATCGTCGGACTTCTGCTCGCCAGCAGACTCCTACTCGTCGTCGGACTTCTGCTCGTCAGCGGACTCCTACTCGTTGTCGAACTTCTGCTCGTCAGCAAAATCCTACTCGTCGTCGGACTTCTGCTCGTCAGCGGACTCCTACTCGTCGTCGGACTTCTGCTCGTCAGCGGACTCCTACCCGACGTCGGACTTCTGCTCGTCAGCGGACTCCTACCCGATGTCGGACTTCTGCTCGTCAGCAGACTCCTACTCGTCGTCGGACTTCTGCTCGCCAGCAGACTCATACTCGTCGTCGGACTTCTGCTCGTCAGCAGACTCCTACTCGTCGTCGGACTTCTGCTCGTCAGCGGACTCCTACTCGTCGTCGGACTTCTGCTCGTCAGCGGACTCCTACCCGACGTCGGACTCCGCCCTGTCGTCAGACTTCTGCTCGTAGGAAGACTCCTACGCATCGTCGGACTTCTGCTCGCCAGCAGACTCCTACTCGTCGTCGGACTTCTGCTCGTCAGCGGACTCCTACGCATCGTCAGACTTCTGCTCGCCAACAGACTTCTACTCGTCGTCGGACTTCTGCTCGTCAGCGGACTCCTACTCGTCGTCGGACTTCTGCTCGTCAGCGGACTCCTACCCGACGTCGGACTTCTGCTCGTCAGCGGACTCCTACCCGACGTCGGACTTCTGCTCGTCAGCGAACTCCTACCCGACGTCAGACTTCTGCTCGCCAGCAGACTTCTACTCGTCGTCGGACTCCTCCTTGTCGTCAGACTTCTGCTCGTAGGAAGACTCCTACGCATCGTCGGACTTCTGCTCGCCAGCAGACTCCTACTCGTCGTCGGACTTCTGCTCGTCAGCGGACTCCTACTCGTTGTCGAACTTCTGCTCGTCAGCAAACTCCTACTCGTCGTCGGACTTCTGCTCGTCAGCGGACTCCTACTCGTCGTCGGACTTCTGCTCGTCAGCGGACTCCTACCCGACGTCGGACTTCTGCTCGTCAGCGGACTCCTACCCGACGTCGGACTTCTGCTCGTCAGCGGACTCCTACCCGACGTCAGACTTCTGCTCGCCAGCAAACTTCTACTCGTCGTCGGACTCCTCCTTGTCGTCAGACTCCTGCTCGTAGGAAGACTCCTACGCATCGTCGGACTTCTGCTCGCCAGCAAACTTCCGCCCAAATGTCATTCAAATCCCGTAGGTTTCTATCGCCAGTAAACCGGAGGGGGAGGAAGAAATCCCGTAGGTTTCTATCGCCAGTAAACCGGAGGGGGAGGAGGAAATCCCGTAGGTTTCTATCGCCAGTAAACCGGAGGGAGAAAGAAAGAAAAGGTGCAAGTTTTCTAAAGGCCTAGAGGGCCTATTTATAGGTTTTGAAGCAAGAAGGGGAAGTTATTGCAATTTTCGAAATCCCAAATTTTTCTAAATTTTTTCTGAATTTTTCAGAATTTTTTGGGATTTTTTTTGAATTTTTTGGCCCAAAAACAGCAAAAAAAAACATTATTTTCGCGTATATGGGGCCCACAATGACGGTGGACCGAACCGCCTTTTCTCTCTCCTCAAAACGGGGAGCAAAGCATGCGAATCCGCGGCCACAGCACACAGATCGCGAAGGCCAGCCGCACATCGCGCAAAACATGCGGCAGCGACCTCCCGCAGCAACCGCACGCGGCAGCCACGCGCGGCAACAAGCGCGCGAACGGGCGCGATGCCCAGGCGGGCGCAGGCGCGACCCGCGCGAACTAGCGCGCTGCCCAGGCGGGCGCGGTCGCAACCCGCAGGCGCAGCCCTGGCGTGCGCTGGCGCAGCCCCGGCGGGCGCATGCGAGCCCAGGAGCGGGCTCGCGGGCGCGCGCGACCGCGGTTCCTCGGCGCCGGCGGCAGCGGCGGCGGCCGGCTGGCCGGTCCGGCCGGTTCGGCCGCCCGGTCCATTCTGGACCCGTTTTTCATCCCGAAAAGTCCGATTCAGACATTTTTGGGGTCCCCGGACACGTTTTTCGACGTTCCGGACTCGATTTCGACACTTTTGGAACTCAACGGGGCCTCTATGGTGAAGTTTGTACAAGTGTTCTATTTTTGGAACGCAAATTTTTGCGATTCAGCCAGTGTAAAATTTCAGAACAAGTATTTTCGGACTCCTGGAGCTTCGACGTCCGAAAATAGGGGGGCAACTGATACGACATCGCAAAATCATCTTGATCGGGCACGAATCTCGAGGCAAAACCTAGTTGGAAACTTCAAAAATTAATTTCGGGAGCATATGAACTCCAATTTCAGCGAGCTTACAGTCAAACTGAGCGTCTCGGAAATACAAACCCAACGACACCAAGATCAACCCAATCGGAGCCCAAATGAGTCCGAATCAAAGGTTCGAAGCGCTGTTGGAAGGTTCAAACCGCAATTTGAGTTACCAAACGGTCTCCGATTTTGACGAACTTATACTTGAATCGAGCGGCTCGACGAGACGAATCCAACGAGCCCAAGATCATTGAATTCCGACATCATTAAGGCCATCAAATGTCCAACGAACGGTGCATGATCAAAGGATTCGATATCGGCCGTCCATTCAGACCACTCCCAATTCGCCCTTGATCTCACGCCTATTTACGGGCTATGCCACTCCAGAAAAACTATAAATAGAGCCCTCATTCTACACCAAAGGGGGGAGAGGGAAGAGAGAGAAGAAGAAGAGGAGAAAGGGGAAAAGGAGATTCATCACCTTCTCGACCACCGCCGGAGCTCTTCCTGCCGCCTAAAGACGCCGGAACTCTGCCGGACTTTCAGGAAATGCAGGAATTCTGCACATCTTCCATGGGATGCTGAAATTCTTCTCAATTTACAAGAGAGTTCCTTCCTGATGCCGAAACTCCGCCCAAGTGAAGCCGGAGTTCTCCTCTGCCACCAAAGACGTCGGACTTCTACCCGACATCGGACCTTCACTATTCATCAAGTTTCTACCCAACGCCGGACTTCTACCGGTTATCGGACTTCGCTGGACGTCTATGCGAAGATGCATTTCTTTCCATTGCTGGACTTCTACCTGACGCTGTCCTACTGATCTTCGTTGTCAGACTACAGTCCCTCCGACCCCCGTCGCCAGCCGACTACGGTCCTCCTGACTTACGTCGCCCGCCGACTACAGTCTTTCCGACATCCGTCGCCCGTCGACTACGGTCCTCCTGACTTACGTCGCCCGCCGACTACAGTCTTTCCGACATCCGTCGCCCGTCGACTACGGTCCTCCTGACTTACGTCGCCCGCCGACTACAGTCTTTCCGACATCCGTCGCCCGTCGACTACGGTCCTCCTGACTTACGTCGCCCGCCGACTACAGTCTTTCCGACATCCGTCGCCCGTTGACTACGGTCCTCCTGACTTATGTCGCCCGCCGATTACAGTCCTCCGTCGCCAGCTGACTACGGTCCTCCTGACCTACGTCGCCCGCCGACTGCAGTCCTTCTAACAAAGTGAACATGTCAATAGTGATCCTTTGTATTTACATCATGTAATGTACTCCATAAGATGTACATCAAGCTAAGGCCTTCCACCAAGGAAGGGCCTCATTTGTAATCGACTGCAATACTAGTGGATTCATTCAAGCTGGGCTAGGCCCCGTGGTTTTTCCCCCTTTTCAGGGGTTTTCCACGTAAAAATCTTGGTGTCTTATAAATGCTAGACCCTCTCTCACTTATCTGATTGCGTGCCGGATTTTCGTACAACGCTAAGACGTTAAATCTTATATTTCTCTACCGCCGCGAATACTCCTGGACGCAACAAATTTAATAAATAAGAAGTTGTAAGCATTGGATTTGTAAATAAGATAATTTTATTCTCTTTTTAGACCCCAAAAAAAAAGCGTAAATTGATCAAATTATTAAAAAAAAAAAAACAAATATCATGTTTAAAAAAAAGGGAATTTACATATATATCGCATTTTTTGGGTGTATTTTACATATCAAATGTGCATTGTTGGGCTATGGCTGTGGCGGGAAGCTCGCCGGAAAATTGGCTGGAGTGGAGCGACACGGCGAACGGAGCAAGGGAGTGACAGGCCACCGTGCCAAGATTAGCAGGGCAGTCCTTGTCTTTATCTTGCCGGTGCAAGTGGCTGAAGGTTAGAGAAAAGGTCAACTTCTACGCCCGGCTTCCCATCTCTGCCACAAAGAGAAATTAAATGAACTCCTCATTGGTCCCTTATCTTCGTCGTGAAGCGGTACTTATTCTTTCCTTGAAATCAGAAGATCTCCTTTCCAACAAAGACGATACCGTATTCACTTAGGCATAAGGATCTAATACTTAACAAATTGCTAAGAAGAACAAATGTAGATACAAAAGGAATAAATTGATACTTATTCTCGAAGAAAAGAAGGGTAGGATGAGAATGTCATACCGAATTCCACAACCCAATGGGAAGTGAATCGTTCCGACTTTTATTTTTTGGATTCCCTTCTTCCTTTATATATACGTAATAATGTAACAAAAATGAATAAGAAAATATAAAATAAAGAAAAACAAAGTAACTATCCAATTTGAAGATGTCTAAAATTTCAAGAGAAAGATTAGGTAATTAGAGTATTTTTAAAGGAGACAATGAGCGTTCCCACAAATTTTTTTGGAGATTTTCGAGCAAATTAATCGTAAATTCACACAATATTATATATATAAGTTTCATCATAATAATTTTTAAACTTCTTAAATTTATTATTAATTATATTTTTATAATTATTCAAAAAAAATAATTATTTATCATTTTTAAAGTTCTAAAACATTTTCTAAATGCAAAATTAAATGAATAAAAAATAAAAATCTTAAAAAATAATATTGTATGACTTTATAAATATAGTTTTATAATATAAAATTTATATATAATTCATATATATAAATTATGCTTAAATATATAACATAAAGCAATTATTTATATCAAATATATATATTTGTATATAAACTAAATTTTTATTAAATATAAATTAAAATAAAAAATTGAAGATATTTATATTTAAATTTAAAATTAGTAATTATTTATATTTAAATATTTAACATAAATATAATAATTATTTATATTTAATTTTAAAACTATGTAATATATTATATATGTATAAATTTTATTTATTTTTTAGTCTAATAATTCTTAGAATTATAAAATTTTTATAAATAAATTGTTATTATTATTATGTTAATTTTATTACTTTTAATTATATTATTATTTATTACGTCATCCGGTTTGACCCCGGTTCAACCGGTCGAACCATAAACCTCTAATTCTTTCGGTTCGTTGTCCGGTCCGATTTTCACAACCTTGCTTATGCATGCTCGAGAGGATTCAGTTTTTTTGTTTTGATGGTGCACAAAATTTTAATTAATTACATGATAGCAATAATAATAAAAATAATACCATCAAATAGTAATAATAATAAAACAATTTAAATAAATTTTAATCAGCATAATGTTATCAAATTCATAAGAGGAATTTTTTATCATTTATTCGCAAGAAATGTTTAGAACTTCGGATGGATGGACGAACAACGCGATATGAATAATATTAGAGCAAAAATTTATTTTTGAGGGGGGTATAATTCCAAAATTATCTTTTTTTTTTACTATATTTTATGTGAAATAAAATAATTCCAAAATTATCTCTATTATACATTTAATTTTTTTTTAGGGCACATGAGTGGGGATTCTCCAAAGCATGAATTTAAAAGTTATTAAATTTATTTTAAGATTAATGATGTATAGAAAGAGTTTATATTATATTAGTTTTAAATAAATTTAATAAATTTAAAATTTATGCTGATATAAAATATCATGATGAAATTTTTTTCGTAAATTAATTCCTCAAAGCCCGAACTGGCCAAAATGCGAGTCGCTAGAAATTTGTAATAACCACAAAAAACAATGGGCATTATCGTCAATAAAACCTATAAATACCCCTAACCAGGGTAACTGCCAAGTCCGCAGTCAGGTGCTCCTTTCCTGCTTGTCGTTTCATCCTCCGGCCGTCGAGCATCTCAAAATCTCGACAAAGAAGATGACCAAGATTTACCCTAATTCGCCGCTCCCCGAATCTCCTGTGCCATCCATTTCCATTGCCGCCGGCGAGGAGCCGGCCAACCTCACGGTGTGGCGGAAGTCCCTTCTATTCAACTGCAGCGGCTTCACTGTGTACGACGCTAAGGGAAACCTCGTCTATCGCGTCGACAACTATTCCTCATCTAGCCTAAACGAAATCGTCCTTATGGACGCCATTGGCAAACCCCTCTTCACCATCCGCCGAAAGGTACTAAATACCCTCAATCTCCTCGCATAAGAAGTTCGTTCTGTGCTCCGCGGCCTTTTTTTTTTTTTTTGAATGGTGCCTGAGTCTATTCGTTCTTCTTTCCATTGATGCAGCGATTTACTCTTACGGATCAATGGAACATCTACAAGGGGGAAGCAGCGGTGGCGACGAAGCCCGTTTTCTCGGCTTGGAAGCATGTTGCACTCGTCCGATCAAAGTCACTGGCTCACGTGATCCCCTGTGGTGTTGCAGGCAAGTTCGCCGAGGCGATATACGACGTCGAGGGTTCTTTCTCGCAGAGGTCATGTGTAGTCTACGACGAGAGACATAAGCCGGTGGCGGAGATTCAGCGCAAGAAGGCTGTCGGAACCGTCGGTTTCGGTGGCGATGTTTTCCGCCTCGTCGTGCAGCCGGGTTTCGACGCCTCCCTCGCCATGGCGGTTGTGATCCTTCTCGAGAGGATGTTTGGGTCGCGGGTCGCGTCGATTGAGGGCTGAGATTTTTCATTGAATTTTCTGATGAACGGTAATGATTTCCTGTTTTGATGTCGGGGACGTTTTGTAGTTGGTGATTCATTATTGTTAACCTAGGCGTGGTTACATCTAACTGACGACGGTGTAATTTGTAAATTGATTCCCCGAGAATTTAATTTGACTGATTGACCTCGAATGACTCAGAAAGAAATTTTATAAAAGTTTTCAATCACGAGCTTGTTCCGATCAATATTAATTTCGTGTCATATATGCTCAATATAACATCTTTAATATTATGCATTAAAATCGTTTTCATCATTTTTATTCATATTCCTGCATATTTAACTCTTACATTGCAATTATATAGTGAAGTCTCATTCTTTTGGAAAGAATATTTTTCAATCAATCATGTGATCAGTTCCTGTAAATTATGTATTAAAATAATCATATAATTTTTTTCTTATGTCAAGTTTTTTTGGTCTTGTAATTATTATTTTTGCATACTGTTTTTAAAAACTATTTTACATATTAGTTAGTAATTAATGATATTTGGTGATTGGTTAATGTCTCTTTGGTAAGAACATTCTGAAAATTTTTATATAAGAGGTTTTCTCTTAAATTAAGCAAAAATATTATTCATCCGGAGGCGAATCAGAATGCGCCATGTCATTTTTTTTGTTATGTATCGTGGAAGGATCAAGAGGAGATGAGACTCCTTCACTTTCTATTCTGCTGTTTCGATATGATCAGGCAGATAGTCGGTTTACTTTTACTATTTTACTCTCGGTTCTTTCTTCGGCTCTGCCCCCACTATAGGATAAGACAATGAGAGAAACCCACTACCTCTTCACCTTTTTGGTGATGTTTTACCTTGGGTTCTTTTCTCGGCTCTCTACCCTTGTTGTAGGGTAAGGCCAGGAGAGGATCTCATCACTTGTTCACCATTTGATGACATCTTACTTGTGTATTGCTGCCCTTCACTCTCTCTTAGGCCCTGCCCTTGACGTAGGATAAGGCCAAGAGAGGAGCCCCCTACCTTTTATTCCACTCTTTTGGTGTTCTTTTGCTCATGCTCCTCACTCTACTTTGTTTGTCACATTCGCTCAACGCCAACACGTGCGGTTCACTAGTTTGTTCGTCGCCCCTGTTGAGGGTTCGTTTGTTGACCTTGTTTTTCCCTAGAGCCTTGGTCAAAAGAGTTGACTTTGTCAAATTGACAAAGCCAGACTCCTAAACCCCCTTCATTGGATTCAATGGATCGATCTGAGTCTGTTGAGCCCAGACCTAAGCCCTGGGTCAACCAGGTTTACCAGGTCAACCCAATTTGATCCATTAGACCCTTTTGAGTCCAAATCAGTTTCAAATCGATTCAACCCTTATCTTGGACTCAAACCATGGCTCCCTTTGACATAATTGACTGGTTTGACTAAGTCAAACCCAGACTTGGTCAAACCATGCCCTTAACAGGTCAAAATGACCCATTTAAGCCCAATAACGGCCCTTTAATGCATTTAACTCTTTCCTAATGATCCCTTGATTCAAATCACGGCCAAACCGACCTTATTCCCCTCCTAATTCACCATAGATTAGATCTTAGCCGTTGGTGATAGGGTTAGGGTGCTTAAATAAAAGAATTTAGGCTGTTTTGGGGATCTTTTGGCTCTATCTCTCTCTCTCCAAACCTTGTTAGCCGCTGAGATTTTGTGAGAGCCTTCCCACAACCTTTCCCCACTCTTTCTCACTCAAACCCGATCGAGCAAAGCCAGCACCGGCAAGTTTCTAGTGACCCAAGGATACATCCGTCCAAGGTCTTGTTTCACCCGATCCATAGCTCATTTGATCGAGGATTCAAGAAGAGAAACGTACGAGGACAGTCTACAAACTCAACCGTGTCAAGATCCCGAATATCCAACAGTAAAATCACTTGAAAATCCTTAACATAGGTCACTACATCTAAGGTTAAATAACTCCTCGTATAGTGCGCTTAAGGACGTGAGATTGGTTTCTCATGGATTCTCTTCATGTCCACAGCCCTTTCTTAGGGGGAAGGCCGTAGTAAATATAAATCATACATAGCACATTACATGATGGAAATTGGAAGAATCAGTATTGACATGTTTGTTTAGTAGGCAATATCATAGTATGAGAATGATAGAGATCGGAAAGACTGTAGTCTGGTGACAATGGTGGGATGGACCGTAGTCTTGTGACGGTGGTCGAAGGGATCGTAGTCGGAGAAGGAGATCGAGATGACAGTGGTCGACAGTTAAGTGGAGGTCGGAAAGACCTTTGTCGAGGGGAAGTCCGGTATTAGTTGGTGGCCATGTAGAATTTCAGCGTTGGTTGGTGGACGGAGAAAAATCTAGCTTCAATTGGTGGCCGAGCAGAATTCTGGGGTCAGGGGGTGTCCGGGCAGAATTATGGCGTCAGTTGGTGGTCGGGCAGAAATCTGACGTTGGGTATAAGTTCGGCGATGGACAGAAGTCCAGCAACGATCAGAAGTTCGGCGTCGGGTAAAAGTTTAATGAAAGTCTGATGACAGGGAGAAGTCTGACGACGATAGAAATCTGGTGTTTAGTAGACATCTGGCGACAAGTAAAAGTCTGACGTCGGGTATAAGGCCGTTGAAAGTTTGGTGATATACAGAAGTCTGGTGTCGAGTAGGAATCTGGCGACGGGTAGAAATTCGATGACAGGCTGAAGTTCGATGACGGTTGTGGCCGGGAGGTGGTCGAGGAGGAGCTTGGTGGCAAGAGAAATCTCTATTTTTCTCTCTCTTATCTTATTTTTCTCCTTGGTTCTTGCGTGGGGCCCTTCTTGCTCCTGGCCTCCCCCCTTTTTCATGAGAATTGAGAGGTCTATTTATAGTTTTCTGAGATTGACATGACCAATTAATAGGAGGGTGATCAAAGATAAATTGATAGTGACTTGAATGGACGGCCGATGTTAAATTCTTTGATCGAGGACTGTTTCTTGTGCATTTGAATGTCTTAATGATATCAGAATTTGACGATCTTGGGCGTGTTGGATTTGTCTCGTCGAGCCACTCGATTTGACTACAAAGATGTCAAGTTTGAAAACTGTTTGATAATCCAAATTATGGATTGAACCTTCCAAATGCGTTTTGAGTCTTTGATTTGGATTCATTTGAGCTTAGATTGAGTCGAATTTGGTGTCGTTGGGTTCGTATTTTCGAGACGTTCAGTTCAACCATATGTTTGATAAAATTGGAGTTTATATGATCTCGAATTTAATTTGTGAAGTTTTCTTTTTTTTTTAATTTACATTCATAGCAACTAGGAGTGAACATGTGCCATGTAATTGCCCTCCATTTCTTTTTTATTAGTTTTTTTTTTGGAAGAGCTTATTTTCACTAGAGCTAAAATAATTAATAATAAAATCATTAGTTGTTATTATTGAATATTTATTTTATTTGTTTCATAGAAATGGCACCACTTGAGAACCATATGGAGCAAACAAAATTAACACTCCTAAAGACTGTTTGATAGCCCCTTTAAAATCAAGTGGTTTGAGAAAACCACTCTTGAGGACTTTTGCAAATCCTCACTAACCCAATGTGAAATAGATTAGAGATTTACTTCTCTTTAGGCACTAGAATATTATGCCAAAGAGGAGGCTCGCATGAGAGAAAAATTTACAAGAGAGAAAAATAGGTTGTGGGGTAAATAATCAAAGAGCTCGATTTTAGGAGAGCTAACATGGGTGTCGCCGCAAAGCTCAACTTTGGGCGAGGCCTTGTCGGTGAGATGAAGGCGGCATTGATTTGAGTAGAAACATCGTTATATGAAATTTGGCAGTATTATGAGTTTGGGCTTGGATGTGACGCTGGGTCAAAAATTTTGTCAATAAAAATTCTCTCCCCCATTACTTTTTTTTTAAAGTGATAAGTATAATATTTAAATAAAATTTTGATTTAATATTAATGGTTTTGGCCTAATTTTGGTAACTTTAAGATAAAGTTTGGAGACATTAGTGGTTCAAAAGTTTGATGTTAATATCAACAATTTTGAACCAAAATTTTCAAAACTTGTTGAAACTGGCCAAACTAAAAGTTTAAGCCAATTTTGAATAGTAGTTGTTCAAACATGATCAACATTAGATGAAACTTAAAATTTTGTTTGAAATCATTGATATGAGTCTAGGTGCAAGATTTAGAACTCATTAAATTATAGAACATCTTGCGACCATTTTTTTTCGGATATTTTGATTAAGATTTGATTTTGATGTATTATATATCCCTTGAATTTATTTCGTAATTAATGTAATAAAAAATTAATTGATTGCTTAAAATTATATTTAATTCAAAGCAATTAGGAAATTTTTTGAGTTAAAAATTTTTGTACTAAAAAATTGTTTTAGAAAGCAATGAAAAAACTACCTCAAACGAAGATCAACACTATTTTAAGATGCCAACATGGACTACTTTCTGCCCGTTTGATCACATAGTTCGCCATGAACCCCATGAGAACACCAAAACAAAACAATGAGCAATACTATCTAACACAATTTTCACTATAATGTCTCACTTCTTTTGATTTGACATATTCAATATATTTATCTGTAAGTGATCGGTCAATGGACAATGCTTTTTGATCAGCCCATATGCTTACTTGGAAATTGGTGGGCTACTGAGATCTGCTTCGATTAGGCTAATTGGGCTATAACGTTCAACTGTAAAGTCAAGAAAAAGGCCCTGAAGAATTTAGAAGAATAATAATAAAGACACACATATTAATATTAATATGTTTTATAATGATATGTTTCGAATAAATTTAATTACTCTAACCCTCATATCAGTTTAAATTCAGGTAAAAACCCCTACTAATTAATTTTTTTTACATTGATATATTACCAAACAAAGATTTGCGGATAAACTCACATAAAACACTATTATTTTTAGGGGCTATTTATTTGAAGGAAAATATACATTGCAAAAGAATTACATTATTTTTTTTCTTTTTTGGTGTTTGGTTGAAAAGAATGTAAAGTAAAATAAAATCATAATGCATTAGAGACTCTATTGCAGCTCATTTTAGGTGTAAATGAAACCGGCTATAATTGAGCGAAAAAGGAATTCGCCTGCACGAGAAAAGCCTCCAATAACCCTTGTTCATTTCTTACTCATTGTTGTAAAACCATAGTAGTTCTTCCACCATCATTGCTTTGGAGGCTTTTCATATTTTTTATTTTGGTCGTGGCTATTAGACTTCGACGCTTAACATGAGATAGAGTTCTTCGGCTCCTTTTTTTATATTCCACTTCACTCCTTTGACGGCGTTTCCTTCCTCTCGGATCGGAAGGCACAACATTCAGAAGCAATTATGGTAGCTCTCTTACAGTGAAGTTTATCGTCTTTCTCCCTTCCACATGCTTATTTGGCCAAATCTCGTTCTCTTTTGCTCTGGTCTTAGGCCAAATCACGTAAATCCGCATAAAGAGCAAGGCCGTCAGGTTTAGCGGCCGATGGTGGTGTACGGAAGCACCACCTATACATGTGTTGAGACCTATCACCACTGCCGCCGACTCGCTTGCACTCTTTAGCTTTTACATTAAGAATATTATAGTTTGTTCAAATTTATTTTAAGCCTTGTTGTTAGTGCTATAAAATAATGTAAGGAGTTAAGAGTCAGATTTGTCAGGTAGATCAGGAACATATATCAACATACAAAGTCAGAGTTTCTGAATAATGTAATTCAATGTTATTGATACACTTTTCGATTGGCAACATTTTTGAACTCCATATAAAATAATAAAAGGAAATGGTACATGCAAATATTATTTAGCTTATCATGGTTACTCTATTAAGGAAGATTTCATATCTTCATAGTGGTATCCAACCTAGAAATTATAAAGAGATATTTAATTTTGACATTCATCACTTTGCTCAACTGTGGAGCGTGTATTTGGGTCATTAAAGATCTGGCTTGTAATTTTAAAATGTAACTCATACTTTCCATTGGAGACTCAAGTTGAGATTGTACTTGTCTGTTGTATTTTGCATAACTGGATAATTATATAGGGTGGTGATTACTTAATTTTTTCGGAAGATGAGATGAGATTAAGAAGCCGTGTTAGAAAAAGATATGAAGCTATGCAAGATGATTCTCAAGAATGGTTGGAAAGAAGAGGTCAAATTGCTTTTGTTATGTGGAGTTGCATTGAGAATGTTAGCTTTTAAACACATTAAATATAAGTATTTATGGTGTATGTCACTTTTTTGTAGATGTGCTTTTGTAAAGGCTTAAAGGATTTTTTTTTTTTTTGCTTTTATATGTTTCTACACTTTTGTTGGAGACCTAGTTTTGTAAATGTCTTTTTTGAATAAAAGTATATAGTCGTGACAGTTCTTCTAATAAGATTTTTTATTAATGTACACATAATTTTTTAAAATATTATAAAATTATCATTATTAATATGAACTAAAACTATTTGATCAAATTAGAATATTTTCACTTTACTCTACAAACACTAAATAAAACGACCTTCAACTATTCAGAATACACTGATTTACTTTGCACTACATACGGGCTGCGTTACTGCGCTAGAGGATGATAGCTATACTGATTCAGTCTACTCTAAATACACCTTTGGTACAAAATTGACGATCTCACAAAGATCCACCAGTATTAGTAGTTTTAGATTTACTGATTCCATCTTTCACGGAATCGGCCCGCCTTTTTTTTTGCACTTCATTCTTGTCATGTACCTTGGGGACACTAAACACGAATCAAATTTCGAAAAAGAAAAGTGTCTTATTCGACGTCATGGAATTGGAAAAAAACACTAGGCTCAAGAGCTGTATCCTCTCACACTTATGAGGACTCTCCCAGTTCGGGAGAAATTCTATTATATTAATTAGATGATCCCGGTCCAAACAGTACCCAACCAAACAGAAAAAATAATTTCCCTACATTCACTTTACAGACAACCAAACAGCCTCCAAGTATTTACTTTATACTACATTCACTTTACAACTAATAAAATAACCCCTTACTCACGAACACAAATAAATCTTGGTGATAATGACTATTAAATATTTAAAATTACAAATAAATTTAGGAGTTAATACTCAGAGAAATTATTACATGTATAATCCATTAAGTAGAGTTGTGTTATGAATCCAATAAAAATATGACATGTGTCCTTGCATACTATAATATTGAGTATAAATTATACCATTATGTATGCAATATGTACAAGCTTGTAATGACAAAGATGACCAAATAGAGAATATTATATTTTGTATTTTTATATAACAATAAAAAGTGATAAACTAGATAAGATGATATTATAAAGAAAGAAAGCCAATAAAAATAGAAAAAAAAAATTATACACTAAAAACCAGACTATATATTAATGTAATTCATGATAATAAATATCACTCGCAAGAAAAGTTGCACCACTCAAACTTAAAAAATAATTTACCTAGGTGTAAGAGAATATAAGAAGAGTAATAAAAAAAGCAGAATTAATTCTTCATTCAATAACCAATTGTTTAGCATTTCAAGAGACTCCATATTTATGAGAATCTGATGAAAAGACCAAAATACACAAACTTATGTGCAATAATTCTAATATATCCCCTAACTTTTACTTAATCATAATTTCATACAAATCCCCTAGCTACTCGCTATATAAAAAACGACTCATGTATATAAGCCTAAAATATAGCAAAACTTAAAGCCACATAATGATAGAAGGATTGATTCATAAAAATGAAACTATAATATCGTGTCGTTGATGAGAGTTTTATCGTTTGGGTTCAGAAGCAAATTTTTAGAAGACAAATTGGGTTTTGAATAAGACATTACTTAGAGATTCAGCCCTCATTTTACGAGGACTTTATGATCTTAATTCAGGTTTTTACTATAGACAAAACTCCTACAGTTAATTACATCTACCGATAGCGAGAGAACTTTTGATTAAGGTTAGTCATCAAGTATATACATAATATCCGGTGTATAGTAGCAACAGAGTTTATGTATTTTAAAATTTAATATTTAAAATTACAAATTTAACATCTTGTGGTGCGGGGAAGCGAAGATCTAATATGTCATGTGGTTCGACAAGGATTGCAAGGTTGATAGCCTGGTAGGACAGGATGAAAGGAGAGGTCGACGGGATTGTGCGGTTGTTTGCTTGGGGAAGATGTGAGGTCGGCTAGTGAGCGAATGTTTGATCTCTGGAGTTTAGAGCAGGCGCAAGAGTAGGAGGTCAGGAGAGGCGTTGGTTGGATGTTCGTAATCGAAGGGAAGTAGAATGTGAAAGGGCAGAGAGTGGGAAAGATATATCATGTGTGGGAAAAAAAATGAACTAATTTAGTTTCATTCTTGTTTTATCAAAGTGAACGGGCGCGAGATCAAGTCGAAAATGGCGTTGAAGCATTTTTATTCACCTTCGAACTGTTGAAAGACAATTCCGGTGAACTCTACCGGAGTTAGAGAAGATGAAGAGGAAGAAGACAAGAAAGATGGGATGTGAATAACAGAGTAAACATACTTTCTTATTTCATAAAACCTGGATACATATGGCTATAAATAGGCAGTAGGTGAAGCCTTTACACGTGGTGCAATCTCATTGGTTTAATCCTGAGATAAGCTAACATAAGTATAACTATGTATTAATATAAACTAATGATGATTAGGTATTTACAGCTCCCCGCAAACTGACGATGCATCTGTTATCGTCAAGTTGGATCTTAATTGTTTGAAGCGTAGAGTCGGTAAAGGTTTTGTAAATATATCGGCGATCTGATCGACGGTGCTGAGCGGAACCAGATTTATTGTTTTGTGCTGGATGTGATCACGAATGAATCGCTGATCAATTTCTATATGCTTCGTTCTGGCGTGGAAGACCGGATTGTTCGCCAGTGCTATCGCCGACGTGTTGTCACAGAACACTGGAACTGGTTCTTTATGAGTGATTTGAAAATCAGCAAAAAGACGTTTTAGCCAAATCGTATCGGCAGTTGCAGTGGCTAAGGCCCTGTATTCCGATTCAGTGGAGGAAAGAGAGACAGTGGTTTGTTTCTTAACCGTCCATGAGACTATGTTGTCGCCAAGAAAGGTACAGAAACCAGATGTAGATTTTCGAGTGATTGGATCTCCCGCCCAGTCAGCGTCCGAAAATGTGCGAAGGGTGAGAGAGGATTTGATGATTGGAAGTCCGAACGTGAGAGTGTCTTTGATATACCGGAGCAGTCTTTTTAGCAAGTAGCGATGAATTTGTTCCGGATTGTGCATATGTTGAGATAAAGTGTTTACGGCATGAGCAATATCTGGTCTTGTAATTGTGAGATATTGCAAGGCAATGGTGGTGGGAGGGACCATAATCGGCAAATAATGGTGGTCTAAATAGATCGTAATCAACTAGTGACGGTGGTCGGAGTAGAGAGTAGTTGACGTGCGATGGTCGAACAGAAGTTTCACTTTGACCGAGTAAGAGTTATGTGGCGGTTGGCTGTCGGGCATAAGTCTGATGGTTGCCAGTGATCGGGAGGTTTTCCTGCGACAATCGACAACTAGGTCGTAGCTTGATGGTGGTCGGCAACCCGGTGGTGGTTCGACTATTAGGGTCGACGGAAGTTCGTCGAAGGTGGTGCGAGGTGTAGTTCCAAGAGTCTTCATGCTCCAGAGTTATTTTTTTCTTTCTCTTCCTACTCTCCTTATATGAAATTGAAAGGCTATTTATAATTTTTTGGGAGTGACATGACCAGCAAAAGGGAGAAGATTAAAGAAAAGTTGAGTCATTTCAATGGATGGCTGATATCAACTCACTTGATCGTAGAACGTTTATTAAGCATTTGTGTGTCAAAATGAAGTTAGAATTAGGAAATATTGGGCTCATTGGATTTTTCTCGTCGAGCCGCTCGACACGATTATAAGCATGTCATATTTGGATATCATTTGATTATCCAATTTATAATTTTTGAACCTTACAAACATGCTTCGGGCCCTCAATTTGGACTCAGATTGGATCGATTTTGATGTCGTTGGACTCATCTTTTCCTGACGTTCAGTTTGACAATAAATTTGCTAAAATTGAAGTTCGGATGATCCCAAATTTAATTTTAAAAATTTCTAATTCATATTTACAACGAGATATATTCACCATGATCAAGATAATTTTTTGGGTGCCCTATCAATTTTGATGCTTGTACTTTTAACTAAATATGTAAGTTTTAGAATTTCCTCTAGCTGTAGAATTTGTAGATTTCCACTATAAAAATAGTAAACCTTTATTATTATTAGTTTTATCCTTTGATTTTTTGCCCCAATCAAAAGTATTTTGTCAAGAACCAACAAGCGTTCATCTGAAAGAAAAATAGCATCTTTGTTAATTTTAAATTTGGTCAGCTTAAGGAAATGTTAAACAAAATTATGATATCCTAAATTGATTTAATTAATGGCTGTAGTTGCTGGTTTTTCATCAAACAAAAATAGCGAGATTAGCTTGGTAATAATAAGATTAGAAATGTGGTAGAACTGTTATATGATGGGAATAGAGGACCAAATCAGATTTTTTTTCAAATAGATAGTTCCCAAACTGAAAGGACTCGCCAACAAACACTTTTTTTAATGGCTTGTGGTGAAGAATGATTACTAATTGCGAGAACTTATTCTTATGACAGTAGAATATAAGATAAATTAGGCCAAAAAAGGCGGTAGGTGTATTTTTTTTTTTAAAAGAGCATGATGTTCTTTAAAATGCGTCAAATGATTTGGCTAGTTCTTTAGAATGCGCCAAATCATTTGGGGCATTCACACCAATCAGCTGAATGAAAGTCTGAAATTACTATTGTTGTGGACTAGAATATACGCGGCGATAGAGTTTTAATTGTTCGTCTTAGCGTTTATACGGATATCCAGTTCACACACAGAGAACACAAGATTTTTTACGTGGAAAACCCTTGAAAGGGGAAAAACCACGGGGCCTAGCCCAGTTGAAAAGATTGCACTAGAACTTGAGTTGGTTACAATTGGCTGATTTGTCTCTAAGGACGATCAGATTACAAGTAGCAATTGTACAATAGAAGTCCGAGTGTCAAGTAATGGTCTGGCAGTACTTTAGGCCTTAGATGATGATAAGGCAGAAACTTCGGGCCTTAGATGAAGGTCTGGCAGTAATTTAGGCCTTAGATGATGATAAGGCAGAAACTTCGGGCCTTAGATGAAGGTCTGGCAAAATGTGAGAATCTTCAATGATGGCCTGGCAAAGATGAGAGCTTTAAGTGAAAGACTGGCAGAGCGTAGAGCGACCGGTGATGATCCGGCGGAGCGACGGTGTTAGGTGATGATCCGGTGGAGCACAGGGTGTCAGGTGGTGGTCTGGCGGAGTGACGGCGTTAGGCGGTGGTTCGGTGGAGCACAGGGCGTCAAGTGGTGGTTCGACTGAGTGACGGCGTCAGGCGATGGTCCGGTGGAGCACAGGGTGTCAGGTGGTGGTCCGGCGGAGTGACGGCGTTAAGCGGTGGTCCGGTGGAGCACAGGGTGTCAGGTGGTGGTCCGGCGGAGTGACGGCGTTAGGCGGTGGTCCGGTGGAGCACAGGGCGTCAGGTGGTGGTCCGGCGGAGCTACGGCGTTAGGCGGTGGTCCGGCAGTGGTCCGGCAAAACTCCGGCGGTGTTCGAGGAGGCTAAGAAGTAAGAGCGATCTCCGATCTCTCTCTTTTTCCCTTAAGCTCCGGGAGGTCCCCTTTCAAGAGAAGAGGGGGCTCTATTTATAGATTTTGGAAATGGCATAGCCCGTAAATAGGTGGAGGATCAAGGGTTAGTTGGGAGTGGTTGAATGGACGGTTGATCTTGAATCCTACGATCGTGCACCGTTCATTAGACATTTGAAGGTCTTAGAAATGTTGGAATTCAGCGATCTTGGGCTCGTTGGATTTGTCTCGTCGAGCCGTTCGATTCGAGTATAAGCTCATTAAAATCGAAGACCGTTTGGTATCTCAATTTGCAGTTTGAACCTTCCAACAGCGCTTCGGGTCCATGATTCGGACCCATTTGGGCTCGGATCGAGTTGAATTTGGTGTCGTTGGGTTCGTATTTCCGAGACGCTCAGTCCGACTGTAAGCTTGCTGAAATCGGAGTTCGGATGGTCTCCGAATTAATTTTTGTAGTTTCCAATTTGATTTTGCATCGAGATTCGCGCCCGACTAAGATAATTTTTTGACGACGTATCAGTTGCCCCCCTATTTTCGGACGTCGATGCCCCATAAGTCCGAAAATATATTTCTTAGTATTTTTGCTACAGTACCCGGTTGCGGTTGCTACAGTACCGGTTGCGATTGCTACAGGAACCGTCGGTTACCGCATAACTTGCGGTAGCTACAGTGCCCGGTTGCGGTTGCTACAGTACCGGTTGCGATTGCTACAGGAACCGGCGGTTACCGCATAACTTGCGGTAGCTACAGTGCCCGCTGCGGTTGCTACAGTTCCCGCCATAGCAATTTCTCCGGTTGCTACAGTGCCGAGTGCGGTTGCTACAGTACCGCCATAGCAGTTTCCCGCCGCTACAGTACCGGACTGCTACAGTGATTTCAGCCATTTTTTTTTTTTTTTCTAAATAGAGTTGCATGAGGTGGCCCTTAACCGCCCACTTATGAGCGGTTTTATTTAACCACCCATAACTTTTTTTTTTTTTTTTTTGTCATGGAGGGAGAGAGAGAGAGTGGGAGAGTGGGAGAATGGGAGAGAGGGAGAATGGGAGAGTGGGTGAGTGGGAGAGAGGAAGAGAGAGAGTGGGAGAATTTTTTATTTTTATTTTTCTCTTCCATAACTTTCTCTCTAGCCTATAAATAGACCCCTCATAAGGCCTTAATCCTTGCATCTTCTCCTTCTCCACTCTTCTCTCTGTAGAGGCCTTCCCCTGCCCCTTGGACAATTCCATTGTC
Organism: Dendrobium huoshanense; assembly: GCA_016618105.1. Classification (NCBI taxonomy): domain Eukaryota; kingdom Viridiplantae; phylum Streptophyta; class Magnoliopsida; order Asparagales; family Orchidaceae; genus Dendrobium; species Dendrobium huoshanense. Next base: position 17,879,035 of record CM028348.1, read on the forward strand.
CAATAGCAGGGTCCCTCTTTGCGAGAAAGAGCTTTCTTCTTCTTCTCTTCTCTCAGTAGAGGCTTTCCCCTGCCCTTTGGACAATTCCATTGTCCAATAACAGGGTCCATTCTTGAGTTGAAGATATCATTTTTTCTTCCTCCTCCTCAAGCTGAGGCCTTCCCCTGGTCTTGTGCAGGCGGTATCCCTTGTGCAATTCTAAGGTCCCTCACTGAGTTGAAGAGACCCTTTTTTCTTTTCTTCTTCTCATCTTCCTCTGTCCTTGCTATTAAGGCTTTCCCTCGATTTTTCGAGGCCCCTCTCTTGGCGAGATAGTCCGGAGATTTTCCCTTCTTCTCTTCTCCCTCTGTCCTTGCTATTGAGGTCTTCCCTCGATTTTTCGAGGCCCCTCTCTTGGCGAGGAAGTCCGAAGATTTTCCCTTCTTCTCTTCTCCTTCTGTCCTTGCTATTGAGGCCTTCCCTCGATTTTTCGAGGCCCCTCTCTTGGCGAGGAAGTCCGGAGATTCCCCCTTCTTCTCTTATCCCTCTGTCCTTGCTATTGAGGTCTTCCCTCAATTTTTCGAGGCCCCTCTCTTGGCGAGGAAGTCCGGAGATTACCCCTTCTTATATTCTCCCTCTGTTCTTTGAGAGATCATCCGGGGTAGAGTTTGACAAAGGATAAAAATCCGACGAAGGGTGGAAATTTGGCGTCGAGTAGAATTCTGACATCCGGTGAAAGCACGGCGAAAGTCCATCGATGGAAAGAAGTCCGACGATGGGTAGAATTTTGCTGACGAGCAGAAGTCTGATGTCGGGTAGAAGTACTGTGTTAGGTAGAAGACCGACGAAAGTTCATCGACGAGCAGAAGTCCGACGACGAGTAGAAGTCTGCTGACAAGCAGAAGTCCGATGACACGGAGAAGTCCGACGTCGGGTAGAAGTACGGCTTCGGGTAGAAGACCGATGAAAGTTTGTCGACGGGCAGAAGTCCGACGACGAGTAGAAGTCCGCTGACGAGCAAAAGTCTAACGATAAGGAGAAGTCCAACATCGGGTAGAAGTCCGACGAAAGTTCGTCGACGAGCAGAAGTCTGACGACGAGTAGAAGTCCGCTGACGAGCAGAAGTCTAACGATAGGGAGAAGTCCAACATCGGGTAGAAGACCGACGAAAGTTCATCGATGAGCAGAAGTCCGATGACGAGTAGGAGTTCGCTGACGACTAGAAGTTCGACGTCGGGTAGAAGACCGACGAAAGTTCATCGACGAGCAGAAGTCCGACGATGAGTAGGAGTCCGCTGACGACTAGAAGTCTGACGTCGGGTAGAAGACCGACGAAAGTTCGTCGACGAGCAGAAGTCCGCTGACGACTAGAAGTCCGACGTCTGGTAGAAGTCCGATCCGAGGTTGTATGTCGGAGCCCTGCTCGACGACGTTAACCTGTGTGGAAGAGGTCGAGAGAATCCACCAAGGATGTAAGACCTATCCGAGGTTATATGTCGGAGCCTTTGCTCGACGATGTTAACCTGTGTGGAAGAGGTCGAGAGAATCCACCAAGGATGTAAGACCTATCCGAGGTTGTATGTCGGAGCCCTTGCTCGACGATGTTAACCTGTGTGAAAGAGGTCGAGAGAATCCACCAAGGATGTAAGACCTATCCGAGGTTGTATGTCGGAGCCCTTGCTCGACGACGTTAACCTGTGTTGAAGAGGTCGAGAGAATCCACCAATGATGTAAGACCTATCCGAGGTTATATGTCGGAGCCTTTGCTCGACGACGTTAACCTGTGTGGAAGAGGTCGAGAGAATCCACCAAGGATGTAAGACCTATCCGAGGTTGTATGTCGGAGCCTTTGCTCGACGATGTTAACCTGTGTGGAAGAGGTCGAGAGAATCCACCAAGGATGTGAGACCTATCCGAGGTTGTATGTCGGAGCCTTTGCTCGATGACATTAACCTGTGTGGAAGAGGTCGGAACGAATCCCCCTGGGATTGATCATCTGGTGACTGAGCTACAATAACGATTATGTATTTATTTTAAAACAAGTAGCACTATTGTGCTCTACACAATTCAAACTCGGCAAGGCGTGGATAGGCCCCCAGCGATGGTTCCGATTTCCCCCACTATTTGGCGATTATTTATCGACTGTCTTTGTTGTTGATTCTGCCCCCAGTCGGACCAACTTCATCTCGAGCTGGGGTATTCTTGATGAATTTTCGGAGATATCCTTGCTAGATCAGTCTCTCAACTTCTTCCTTGAGCTGCCAACATGCTTCAGTAGTGTGCCCACGGCTACGATGGAAGTGGCAATATTGCTCTTGGTTTCCGACGTTGGATTTCAAAGGGTGTGGCCATTTTACCTTCTCCTGATCCCGGATGGCCATTAATACATTTGCTTGGGATGTATTGAGTGGTGTGTACTCCTTTTCTTGACGAGGTTCTTGTCGCGGCTGTGAGGGTCGAGGAGGAAGATTGTAGCTTCCTTGCTTCTTCCTTTCTGATGGGGGGTTCTCCATCCCTGGGGGATTTTTACGCATCCCAGTTGTCTGCTCGAATTGCTTCCTATGAGCATTGATGGCTTCATCGGCAGTGATTTGGGCCTCTACTCGATGGATTAGATCCGCATATGAATGGACCGTTTCTCGCATGAGTGCCGAGTAGAAGGGGCCTGGGCGAAGCCCTCCAAGAAATACACCTCTAAGCAATTCTGGATTTACTCCTGGAATTTGTCGGGCTTCTGTGGAAAATCTTTGAAAGTATTCTTAAGAGATTCACCCTCGTTCTGACGTATCCCTGAAAGATGGGAGGAATCTTTAATCATTCTTCGGTTGGCGACAAATTGTTCGACAAACAATTTGGCCAATTTAACAAATAACGGAATGGACCGGGGTGGCAGTGAGTAGAACCATGTTCGAGCTTGCCCTTTGAGGGTAGCTGGGAAGACTTGGCATAAAAGTGCATCAGAGGCTTGTTGGATGTGCATTATGGTTCTATAGTGATCGATATGTTCATACGGGTCAGATGTCCCGTCGTATGAATCGATGTTCAGAAGTTTGAACTTTGCTGGAATAGGGTGTTGAAGGATGGCTTCAGTCAGGGGTGATGACTCCTGAAAATCTCTATGACGAAGAGATTGTCTTATATTTTCAATGGGGAACTCTTCTCGTGCTAGTCTTCGTAATTCATGCCGTAGGGCATTACGGGGGAGTTCGGCGATGTGTCACCGAGTTAAATCTTCGGGGGCATCCGGAAGAATGTGATGTTGGCGGTCTACCCGTGAAGGATGTGTAGAGCTTGCTGTGTCAGCAAGCTCATTTTCCGGACGTGTTGGAGGACGCATTCTTGATGGTGGAAGGGGAACTTCGACATGAAGAACATCTTCAAATTCTGGTGGGTCTCGAGGAAGAAGTATATCTTCTTGAGGTGCTAGTGTCGGTCCTCGAGTTTCTCGTAGGAGTTGAAGGATCTCATTATGCGAGTCCTCCATCTTTCTGATACGATCTTCCTGGGATTGTCATGAAGTTTCTTCTCCGATAGGGTTTCGACTACTAGGGTGAAAAGAGGCAGATGCCTGACGTTCTTGATTCAGGGACTAATTCTCGGATTGATGTGAATTGGAGCGAGAGGCTCCCATGATGCGATGGCTACGCCTGTTGGCCATTGAAGGAGTACTAAGTGTAGTGGGATTGTTCTTTCCCACAGACGGCGCCAAACTGTTGTGGACTAGAATATACGCGGCGATAGAGTTTTAATTGTTCGTCTTAGCATTTATACGGATATCCAGTTCACACACAGAGAACACAAGATTTTTTACGTGGAAAACCCTTGAAAGGGGAAAAACTACGGGGCCTAGCTCAGTTGAAAAGATTGCACTAGAACTTGAGTTGATTACAATTGGCTGATTTGTCTCTAAGGACGATCAGATTACAAGTAGCAATTGTACAATAGAAGTCCGAGTGTCAAGTAATGGTCTGGCAGTACTTTAGGCCTTAGATGATGATAAGGCAGAAACTTCGGGCCTTAGATGAAGGTCTGGCAGTACTTTAGGCCTTAGATGATGATAAGGCAGAAACTTCGGGCCTTAGATGAAGGTCTGGCAAAATGTGAGAATCTTCAATGATGGCCTGGCAAAGATGAGAGCTTCAAGTGAAAGACTGGCAGAGCGTAGAGCGACCGGTGATGATCCGGCGGAGCGACGGTGTTAGGTGATGATCCGGTGGAGCACATGGTGTCAGGTGGTGGTCTGGCGGAGTGACGGCGTTAGGCGGTGGTCCGGTGGAGCACAGGGCGTCAAGTGGTGGTTCGGCTGAGTGACGGCGTCAGGCGATGGTCCGGTGGAGCACAGGGTGTCAGGTGGTGGTCCGGCGGAGTGACGGCGTTAGGCGGTGGTCCGGTGGAGCACAGGGTGTCAGGTGGTGGTCCGGCGGAGTGACGGCGTTAGGCGGTGGTCCGGTGGAGCACAGGGCGTCAGGTGGTGGTCCGGCGGAGCGACGGCGTTAGGCGGTGGTCCGGCAGTGGTCCGGCAAAACTCCGGCGGTGTTCGAGGAGGCTAAGAAGTAAGAGCGATCTCCGATCTCTCTCTTTTTTCCTTTAAGCTCCGGGAGCTCCCCTTTCAAGAGAAGAGGGGGCTCTATTTATAGATTTTGGGAATGGCATAGCCCGTAAATAGGTAGAGGATCAAGGGTTAGTTGGGAGTGGTTGAATGGACGGTTGATCTTGAATCCTACTATCGTGCACCATTCATTGGACATTTGAAGGTCTTAGAAATGTCGGAATTCAGCGATCTTGGGTTCGTTGGATTTGTCTCATCGAGCCGTTCGATTCGAGTATAAGCTCGTTAAAATCGAAGACCGTTTGGTATCTCAAATTGCGGTTTGAACCTTCCAACAGCGCTTCGGGTCCATGATTCGGACCCATTTGGGCTCGGATCGAGTTGAATTTGGTGTCGTTGGGTTCATATTTCCGAGACGCTCAGTCCGACTGTAAGCTTGCTGAAATCGGAGTTCGGATGGTCTCCGAATTAATTTTTGTAGTTTCCAATTTGATTTTGCATCGAGATTCGCGCCCGACTAAGATAATTTTTTGACGACGTATCAACTATAATAATGCGCCTAACAGAATGACGCGTGTCAAACTATTTGGCTTCTTCTAAATACGTCAAACAATTTGTTGGATTCAATAAAATGCGTTATTTTGTTTGGCTAGTTTGTTTCTTTTTAAAAATTTTAATACTCTGCTCTTATTCCTAATTTGAATTATACGTCATTTTCCTATTTATAATATTTTGCGGTAGGTCGGGGATTAAGGCTTTGTTTGTGACGGCTTTTTAACTATTTTTTGAAATAAATTTTAGTACATAATTTTTGTTGAAATATAATTTTTTTTTATTAAAATTTTACTTTAAAAAGCAAAAGAAAAAACTTTCCCAAAAAATTTGATTTTAAATTTCACTAAATAAAATAAAACAAAATGATAAAATTTGATGAGTGCATATGAATTTTCATAAACTAGTCCAGACTCAACAAAATTCAAAACGGTAACATTCCTTTTATTTTATTCTTGTATTAAAAATGTCTATTTTTTTCATTATGGGCGAGACTCTAGTTTCATGGTCGCAACTCGCAAGACTTAAAATAAAAAAAAAATAAAAAAAGTACATTTAAATGGCACGAATCTCAAGATAATATTTAAATTAAAAAAATAATATTAAATTCATGATTATTGAATATTTGATTTCAATAAACTTATAGTTGAGCTTAACGTCTCAACATGACAAACTTAATAACATCAAATTATTTCTATTTGAGTTCAAATTTATCCTAATATTTGAAAGTATCAATGCATTAATTAAAAGATCAAACGGTCTATTTTTTTATGTTTTTTAAAGCAAACCATATATTAATGCCAAACAAAAGTTACAAGAGCAAATAAAAAAACCCTCAGGGAACAAAGAAAAAACAAATACATGTGAAATCCGATCCCGAGGGCTCAGTAAAAGGCCAATACTATCAACTACCCAAAAGTCAAGCTCAGACCGTCCAATTTGGAGCAGAAACAACACGACCGAGCAAAGGATCCCCTCCAAAGATTGCCATGAGCCAATCCAACTGAGAAGCGAGCCCCAGCCACATCATATCTCAGCCAATATGAAATATAAATCGGAGAGCACCAAAAATCACACACAATGTAAGAGAAACTGTCAACCAGAAGGACTCCAACGTCACCAAAAAATATCCATCCACCCACACACATCATCTTCCACGTCTGCCCCTTCCATGAGAAGCAGCAGACACAACTGGAGTGTCCGCCACATATCAAAAGAAATTCCTGGATCATCATCCCCAACAGAAGAGGAAATAGAATCAGAGTCAGAAAACCCATGACACCAATCAAGATGCACACGAAGGTCCAACCTAGAATTGTCCCTCACATTATACACCAAGTCACGAGGGTCAATTAAGTTAATCGGCACATCCACAAACGAATTCTGAACTAAACCAGCTTTGACAGGGGTTGAGATGGGGGCATCACAAGAAGATCCCACACACCCAACCACACCCAAAATATCACTATCAGAAACAGACCCTATCGGGCCAACTACAACCTCAGGAGTTTTAGAAAAATCAGCCAAATTAGCTGGGGCAGACACCACCGAAAACAAGGGAGCAGCATTAACAGCGTAACCAAGATTATTAACCGCACAATGACTAGCACGAGGGGACACAACAGTAGATAAAACCCCAACTTCAACATTCTCACAAAGGTTCACAAAGGGCACCTCAGCAACATCCTCATCAGCTGGACAAAGACCATTTAACGACATAACAGGCACTATCGCAGAACAATTAGGCGCCGGAGAGCCCAATTCAAAAATTGGGGGAACAAAAGGTAATGCATCAGGGGACAAAACAGTAGCAGCAACATCAGGAGTACCAGCATCACCACCCGGCACCGCATTGTCCACCTGAATAACAGACTGCAGAACTGAAATAGCGAACGATTTCAGAGCAACGTTAGAGCCATCATCAAGAACATTTGAACCAGACATATCACACGGAGCAGCCACAAGTTTAGGAACATTTAGAATGGGATGCAAAATAGGGCAAACATCCTTAAAATGACCTAAAGAATTACAATACATGCAGAAATGGGGAAGATCATAAAAAATGAGTGTTTGAACATACCCCCTTTCCGCAGAACCAACACAAATCTTTTCAGGATAATTTTTGGTAACATCTAATTCAACAAGAATACGAGCCACCGACGGACGGGAACCCGACGCAGCAGCCATATCCGACTTGAGCGTGCGACCAAAGAGAGAACCCAGCCCGAAAAGGATCCTAGGAGAAAATAGATGGGATCTGAGGTGAGGGAAGGAAACCCAGATAGGCACAATCGGAGAGTCCAGCTCAACATCCAAATTAGGGGATCATTTCACCACTTTCGTGTAGCAATTTTGCATAAAATAAGATCTATGAGAGAAAATCCGGCAATAATCAAAATCATTCACGAGCTTAATCAAAACGTTCATGGGATTAAGAACCGTGACCGAAAACTCCCCTAAAAGCATTAAATTCAAGAAAAATTTTCGAATGGCATCGATAGAAGGTCGTTTACTCGGAAACCAGCCAACCAAAGAAAACTCGAAGGGTGCAACAAGCGAATGAACCTCTTCCTCAGAAATCAACAGAGCTGGCAAACCCCGGTGAGAAGAAACACGTAAATCAGGAAAAGAAGATGAAGAAACACCATATAATGCATCCTTAAACGAAAGAGGCGCATAAGAGCCATTAAGAAAAATGGGATCTCGAAGGCGAGCATTCACCATTAGCAGAATAACACAAACACAAAAATAACTGAGGATCTAGAGAAGAACAACTTCCCTGAGATGACAAACATCATCGAAGCAAAGGGAGGCGGAAAACCCTAGTAGAGCAACAAAAGAGGCGAACATCTCTAAGTTGATGTAAATAAGATCAAACGGTCTATAAATCATGAGTACTTATATTTAAATGGAGCAGCTCTATAAAACAAATCGAACTAGCCCAAGATCATTTTATTCTATGGTCATCAAGATACTCAAATGTTGAATAAATTATTCATGATCAAGGATAATAATACGGGACATTCGATTGAGTGTTTCTTTATTTGACCCAAATTTATCAAAATATCATTCTAAAAAAGCTATCAATAGGGTTTCATTTTCTACTTGCAAGATTGTATAAAGCTAAGATATCTAAAAATTTATAATGCTTTGCTCAATGATAGATGCCAATGACAAGCATTAGCAATCACCATTGTCATCACCTAATTTTCATTGTTAAATTTACATAATTTGACTATTATCACCTTACCCTGTTAGTGGACTTCAATTGCTTGACTGTGGACAACCATCCTTTGTAAACCTTATGATAGAAATTAGATAATTGTATTCAATTGTGTATAATCTTGTTATGTTCATTTAAGAGGCAGTATGAACACTTGTATCTTTAATTATAGAATGAATTATTTTAATGGGACCATCAATCACTCAAGAGATCTCAAGAATAGATTCCAATTAACCGAATAAGAAGGCTTAGTGATTCCTTATTAAGTCACAAATGTGAACAAAATAAGGGAAACTTTTCAAGCCCAACCTTTTGAAAATAACCATTCTTCTCCAAACCAAGCCAAACTTAAGAATCAATTGATTTTTTTTTTTAAACATAGATTTTGATTGTAACTCCTGCAACATAAGGGAAGAAAAGGGAAGAAGTAGAAGAATCGACTTTAAGACTCTAAGAGGAAAAAATTTTCTGTGCGGACACCGGACGGCATCCAGAGACCAACCAGAACGTGCCATGTCACCTTTTTGCTTGGTGTCGGTGCCCGGTATTGCTTGTGTACCATATGACATGATGCGTTCTGATAAGTCTCTGATTTGTCTGGTATTCGCACAGAATAATCTCTCCTCTAAAGCCAGCCATACACCATTGCCTTAGAGAAATGAGGTAAAATTGATGATTCAGTATTGGAATCAAACGGTGCCCATTGAAGGTTCTGCATTAACAAACTACTAATAGAATAAATTCTTCGAGCAACAAAGTTTATAATAATCATCATCGTGATGATGAAGAAAAATAAAAAAAATGTATTTAATCTAAGAGACCAAATTAAAACAATCTGTAAATTTCAAGTTACTAAAAATTCTTTCTAATAACTTCCACCAAGGCACCATTATACGACAAAATTTGAATTTATCCACTAAAGCCAATTGAAAGGGTAAGGCTAAGGTCTTCAATCTCCTCATTAAATTAAAGTAGCAGAAGTGGTGAGATTCCGCATTAATTAGCTTCTATGAGGGTCACTACAAGATGTACCTCCATCGGATAATTTGATCACTACAAGCTGTACAAATAAGCTTGGTTAGATTATTAATTAACAGAGAAATCTTAAAGTCCAACTCATTTAGGACAAAATACCGCATTCAGTTCCAAGACATCTATGATAAAAAATTATTTTGTGCGGATGCAGATTGGCGTATGCAGATCAATTAGAATATGTCACGTCATTTTTTTCTCAATGCTAGTGCTCGATCTCGCCGTGTACCGGAGGATGTGGCGCGTTGTGATTGATCTCCAGACCGTCTGGTGTTCCGACAAAATAATTTCTCTTCTATGAGGATCACAAATAGCCGTCGTTGATTTTTATTAGGGGTGTAAATTTCGGGCCACGGGTCGGGTTTGGGTCGAATCTGAAACTGACCCGGTACTATTCAGGTCAACTAGAACTCGACCTGTTTTTGTATACAGGTTGGTTTTGCATACCTAAACCCGACCCGCTTCAGGTTCGGGTCAACCCGACCCGACCCGCTTTGGATTCAAAGCAGCAGGCCGGGTCACGCTTCGGCGTTCGACAGCAGCAGCGGGCGTGCGGAACCGATCGCAGGACGCGCAGTAGACTCGGCGGGCCGTGGGACGTGCGGTAGATTGAGCGGACTCGACTACGAGACGCGCGGCGGACTCGGCTGACTCGACCGCGGTACGCTCGACGGACTCGACTGCATGACGCGCTGTAGACTCGATGGACTCGACCGAGGGACGCGCGGCGCCGCGTAGGACTGGACCGCGGGGCGTGGGTTCGCGGGACCGCACTTGCGGCTGGATCGCATCACGCGACTAGGCAGAATGACGCGGGCAGCCGGGTCATTTTCGGGTGCCTAGGTCAACCCGAACCCTACCCGTTTTTTGAAACAAGTCGAAAACCTAAACCCGAACCCGAAATTTTCGGGTCGGGTCCAATATTGACACCCCTAATTTTTATCATTGATATAAGAGAATTCTTTTATCAAACATTTATCTTTCCAGTGACATCAAGAAATCTAATATTTCTACAATGACAAATCATTATCAAAATTGTTGGCTATAACAGCTTTAGAAATTTGTAAGAAAATGATTACTTTTGAAAAATTATAACAAATTTTACATAGAATCTAAACATCAATGGAGACTGAGCGCAAGTTATGAAAGATTAGCTGATTGATTAATATTCCTAGAAATAAAATTTAAATTTGATATGAGGTAAATTAACCATTGTTTTGAAAATTGGATCGGACCGGCCGGTTCGACTGGTTCAACCGTGAACCGGTCTTACGGTCGGTTCGGTCTTCCCTAAGAATCGGGCTGACAACAAACCAGTCAAAACCGGTTTGAACCGCCGGTTGAACCGGCCGATCGTTGAACTGGTCCGTTTCTTAAGAACCGGCCGGTTCAACTAATAATATATTTAAATATTTTTTTATATAAAATATTTAATTAAATATTAAATTAATTTAAAATATCATATATTTTATTTAATTAAAATGATTCCAAAAATTTTATTATATTATAAACTAAATTAAATATATATTATCTAGCTTACATGATGCCATAATACCATGAGAGCTCTTAACCCATGGGTACAAAGAAAGGTATATAAACAACACAACATAAAACTCCTAAGTGATGTGAGACTAAACAACTAGTTGTTTTTTGTTTCAACATTCAACAATGTGTGTATGTGACTTTTTTGAATGAGATCTTGTTGGAATTTTTTTTTTAGAATATTCAAATAAAAAATTATCATAATAATTTCTAAACTTCTTAAATTTATTATTAATTATATATTTATAATTATTTAAATAAAAATAATTTTTATAATTCTTAAAGTTCTAAAACTTTTTCTAAATGCGAAATTAAATGATAGAAAAATAAAAATCTTAAAAAATAATATTGTATGACATTATAAATATAGTTTTATAATGTAAAAAATTTTATATAATTTATTTACATTATTTATGTAAATTATGTTTAAATATATAACATAAAATAATTATTTATATTAAATTTATATATTTATATATAAACAAAATTTTTATTAAATATAAATTAAAATTGAAGATTGAAGATGTTTATATTTAAATTTAAAATTAGTAATTATTTATATTTAAATATATAACATAAATATAATAATTATTTATATTTAATTTTAAAATTATGTAATATATTATATATGTATGAATTTTATTTATTTTTTAGTCTAAAAATTCTTAGAATTATTAAATTTTTAAGAATTAATTGTCATTATTATTATGTTAATTTTATTACTTTTAATTATATTATTGTTTATTACGTCATCCGGTTCGACCCCGGTTCGACTGGTCGAACCATGAATCTCTCATTCTTCCGGTTCATTTTCCGGTCCGGTTTTCATAACCTTGAAATTAACCTGCATAATGTATTAACTTCTCTGAGTAGAATTCAAATGAAATATTTTGAGCATAAGTCGCGGTACATCACCAGAAATTATCTTGATCAGGAACGTATCTCATGGCATAATTGAATTGAAAACTTTTAAAATTAAATTTTGGACCATCTGAACTCAAATGTCAGCAAACTTTTAGTCAAACTGAATGTCTTAGCAAGACGAAACCAACGACATCAAAATCGATCCAATCTGAGTTCAAATGGACTCAAATCAAGGGCTTAAAACATATTTGGAAGCTTGATCAGAGAATTGTTTGGATGACCAAATGATCTCCAAATTAGACATGCTTATTGTCGAATTAAGCGGCTAAAAGAGACGAATCCAACGAACTCAAGATCACTCAATTTTAGCATCTTTAAAGTACTTAAATGTTGAATAAATACTTCATGATCGAGAGATTCAATCTAGGTCATACGAATAGGTGTTTTGTACTCCGGTTCAAATTATCAAAATGCTCATCCAAAAAAGCTGATAAATAGAGATTAATCTCTGTATAAGAAGGGGAAGAATAGATAGAGAACAATAAAATTTTTAATTTTCAATTTAGTATTTATTGGGTGTGGAGGATTCATCTCTTGAAGGTTCCTTCTCGTCTCTTTCGGTTCACACACGACGGAGAATCCTACACACAAAGAAGAACAAGAAAAGAGTAGATGCAAGAAAAACAATGGAGAATTGGCCCATCATTTCAAAGCCGATGATGAAACAATTTTTGATGCAACAACTAATATTGGAGCTTATAGCTACCTTTTAATTTTCCAGTTCAACATATTATATGCAAAAGGAATACTATTACAAAACAAAGAAGATTATCAATTTTAGTTCTTATTCTAAATTTTGATATCAGAGAAAGAAAATTCAATGAAATTATATGCCAAAACTTTATAAATAAACGATTTGCCTAACTTTGTAAGTGATGACACTCTTTTCATTGTTCCTAAGTTATTCGTTTTAAGAGATTGGTTAAAAAACAAATACTTTTAAAAATACTAATAATCATAATAATTAAATACTCAATTTCTTTTGTGTTGTCAAGTAGTGTAAAAGAGTCGAAAAGTTTTAAATAATGATTTGATACACTAAATTTAGATTCACTAAGTTGATCAAAGAATCTTGGTGATCAGTGATCACCGCTAATATAAGATTGCCTAGTACACGATACAATATTTTATGGGTAATATTCAAATGATGTCTTAAATTTATGGCAATAACACTCATGTTTGATTGCCCTAAACCTAGGGTACAATTCTAATCTATTTGATATTTTCAATAAAGAAAAACAACCAAATTTAAAGGTGAGCATTCACCATCAGCAGAATAACACAAACACAAAAATAACTGAGGATCTAGAGAAGAACAACTTCCCTGAGACGACAAACAACATCGAAGGAAAGGGAGGCGGAAAATCCTAGCAGAGCAACAAAAGAGGCGAACATCTCTATGTTGATGTAAATAAGATCAAACAGTCTATAAATCATGAGTACTTATATTTAAATTGAGCAGCTCTAAAAAAACAATTCGAACTAGCCCAAGATCATTTTATTCTATGGTCATCAAGATACTCAAATGTTGAATAAATTATTCATGATCAAGGATAATAATATGGGACATTCGATTGAGTGTTTCTTTATTTGACCCAAATTTATCAAAATATCATTCTAAAAAAGCTATCAATAGGGTTTCATTTTCTAGTTGGAAGATTGTATAAAGCTAAGATATCTAAAAATTTCTACTGCTTTGCTCAATGATAGGTGCCAATGACAAGCATTAGCAATCACCATTGTCATCACCTAATTTTCATTGTTAAATTTACATAATTTGACTATTATCACCTTACCCTGTTAGTGGACTTCAATTGCTTGACTGTGGACTGAAGAAGTTTAACACTTCTTGAAACAGAGAATAAGAACGAGACAGGAAATAAGCTTTGTATTTCTTACCTTCTCAATTACATACATGACAGATATATATAGAGTTTAGAACGTATAGAGGTACACGTGTCAAGCGGTAATAGGAAGTAAGAACAGCTATTTAAGTTTTCTACTCTAACATTCCCCCGCAAACTGACGAGTAAGTGTTAACAGTCAGTTTGGAGCGAAGAAGTTTGAACCGATTTGTAGATAACGGTTTTGTGAGAATGTCCGCAAGCTGATCTATTGTACTGACCGGACGCAGGTTGATATGCTTTTGTTGTATATGATCTCGAACAAATCGTTGATCGATTTCTATATGTTTTGTTCTAGCATGGAAAATCGGGTTGTTCGCCAAAGCTATCGTAGACATGTTGTCACAGAATATGTCTACTGGATCGGAGACGATAATGCGGAAGTCTAAAAGTAATCGACGGATCCAAATCGTGTCTGCCGTGGCTGCTGCCAAGGCACGATATTCTGATTCTGTTGACGATCGAGAGACGGTAGATTGCTTTTTGACTGTCCATGAGACTAGTGTATTGCCCAGGAAAGAGCAATAACCAGAAGTCGACTTCCGGGTAACTGGATCAGATGCCCAGTCGGCGTCCGAGAATGTGCGGAGCTGCAGATTTGATATTGTTATGGGTATGCCGAGTTCTGTAGATCCTTTAATGTATCGAATCAACTTCTTGAGCATCAGAGTATGTTGCGGAGCCGGATCGTGCATGTGTTGAGATAGAACATTGACGGCGTAAGCAATGTCTGGCCGCGTCAATGTTAAGTATTGTAGCGATCCAATGATACGTCTGTACAATGGTGCTTCGAAGCATGGTTGGGGATCGGTTACTGAAACAGCAGGTTTAGAAAAACAGGGGTTAGCGACCGAATTGCAATCTTGCAATCCGGCCATTTGAACGATTTGCTTAGCATAAAGAGATTGAGACAGAAAATACATATCTTGATTGAATTCGATTTTGATTTCTAGGAATTGGTGTGCTGCCCCTAAGTCCTTCATAGTAAACTTGGATTTTAATTGATCAATAAGATCAATCATGGCTTGGTTACAGTTACCGGTTATCAATATGTCATCCACATATACGAGAAGATAGATTTGAAGGTTATCTCGGTGCAGCAGAAGGAGAGACGGATCGGATTGACTTTGCTGAAATCCTATTTGAAGAAGATAGGATGTGAACGTAGTGTACCATTGACGAGGAGCTTGACGTAATCCATATATCGCCTTTCGTAGGAGACAAACATGATTCGGTTTGGATGGATCTTCGAATCCCTTTGGTTGACGCATATAAACGGTTTCATTGATGTCGCCGTGTAGAAAAGCGTTCGCAACATCGAGTTGGTGAACTTTCCATTTATGAAATAGTGCAATCGTGAATAATATGCGTATAGTCGGTAGTTTTGCCACCGGGCTAAAGGTATCGTTGTAATCAATTCCAAGTTCTTGTTGATTTCCTTGAGCCACCAGACGTGCCTTGAATCGAGCTATCGATCCATCTGAGTTAAGTTTCGTTCGGTATGTCCATTTTGAACCTATTATAGAACCTTTTGATGGTGGCGGAACTAATTCCCAAGTTCCTTGTTTTTGGAGAGCAAGAAATTCTTCTGCCATGGCATTTCGCCATTCAATTTTCTTGCAGGCTTCGTTGTAGTTGGTAGGATCACTTGAGATTTGTTCCTGATGAAGCAGATTAAGTCTTTGAATTGGCTTAAGTTTACCAGTTTTAGTACGCGTAGTCATGGGATGTTGAGGATGATGATGAGAAGACGGTGCTGCGGATGTGTCTTGATTGGTGTTGGTAGTATGACTTGATTGAACCACAGGTGAATCTTGGTGTGATGGTTGCAATGTTTGCTGTTTAGACATTTGAGGCTGGTGCAAAATTGTTGATGCAGGAACAAGCAGAGGAGGGGTACGGTGATTGTGCTCGTAGACGTATTTGAGGATCTGTTTAAACAGGGAAAAACAAGTTCATTAAATTTTACATGCCTGGAGATTGTGGTGTTACCTGTGATGGGATTATAGCATTTGTAGCCTTTCATGCTATCGGAATAACCCAAGAAAATACACGCCACTGATTGAGGTGTGAGTTTTGTTCGGTTAGTCGGAGGCAAGAGTGGATAACACTCGCAGCCAAAAGGACGAAGGTGTTCATAGGAAGGTATAGTGTTGAACATCCTTTGTAGTGGTGACACATTTCCAGTATTTATGGATGGTAGACGATTAATGATATACGTGGCAGTGGAGGCAGCATCAAGCCAATGAGTCATCGGCAAGCCGGCTGTTTGAAGAAGAGTTCTTGTGGTGGTAATGATGTGCCTATGTTTCCGTTCAGCAATTCCATTTTGCTCCGGAGTATATGGACATGATGTTTGGTGCTTGATTCCGAGTGACTTTGTGAACTCTTGAAATCTCTTGTTGACAAACTCGCCACCGCCATCAGTTCGTATTATTTTAAGCTTTCGAGATGTTTGCCGTTCAATAAATGTGACAAATTGAATAAAGACATTAGTAACATCAGATTTATACATGAGCGGAAATAGCCAGGTAAATCTAGAAAAGTCATCTACAAAGATTACGTAATAGTGGAATCCTTGTTGAGATGAAACCGGGAAGGCCCCCATACGTCAGAGTGGACCAACTCCAATGGAGCTTTAGTGTGAGTGCGAGATCGTTCAAACGGTATTTTATTAGCTTTACAGGAATTGCAGGAATTACATTGAAACTTAGACAAAGAAATATGTAGAGAAGGGTTAACATGAGAAATATGTTGTAGAATTCTATAATGAGGATGCCCGAGCCTTAGATGCCAGGCGTAGGACGAACTGCTTATGGCCGAGAGTGCCTGAGGCGGCGTAGTGCTAGGTTGAACTGGAACTTTGTATAATCCATCTTTGCACGGACCGCTAAGGATGATTTGATTGGTCACTCGATCCTTAAATACAAAACCATTAGCATCGAAAGTTATAGAAATAGAATTATCCTTTACAAGATTAGAAATGGATAAGAGATTATAAGACAATGATGGTATATGCAAAAGACGAGATAAGAAAAGCTTACTGGACGGGGTTGGAAGGATGCCCGTCCCGGTGTGACTAATTTGGACAGACCTTCCATCCCCAATTGTGACCGTGTCATTGCCGTGATAGTTGTGATAGCTGGTCATGTTGTCAGTGGTATTAGTCATGTGCGACGATGCACCTGAATCAATGTACCAATCCATGGTTGAACTGACGTCGTTATTTGCAAGAAGTGCACTGGTATTCTTGGGTTGAGGCTGAGATGGAATGTAGTTGAGGTTGAGACGATGCCAGCAAGCGTCGGCTATATGACCTTTCTTCTTGCAAATTTGACAAGTAACGGCTGAGTTGGAGTTTGATCTTTGCGTTGCTGAGGAGTCAGATGTTTGCCTACCGCGACCTCTTTTTGATCTTCCGCGATACGCGTATAGAGCTGCATTGTTGTCGGGCTGTTTCTGAAATTTTAGAGCAGCAGATTTCAGATGTATTTCCTCACTGATAAGGAGGGCATACAGATGATCTAGAGTTAGCGTATTTTGCATTGTTCGTATGGTTGTGGTGAACGACTGGTAGGCCGGAGGGAGCCCATTTAGGATGTATAAAATCACATCTTCAGAGTCCACCGTCGATCCTGCTGAAGCAATTTGATCCACTATCTTCTTGATCTCAGTAAGATACTGGGTCATTGATAGATTTTGCATGGAAATATTGTGTAGCTCGTTTTTGAGCTGGATGATCTTGGACCGATTCGTAGACTGAAAACGAACTTGCAGTGTCGACCAAATTTCATGTGTTGATTCAAGATGAATCACGTACGGCAAGATTTCCGGCGATATTGTAGAACACATTGCCGTGGCCAGATTTTGATCGGTAATTCGCCAATTGGTGGAATCTTGATTGGGATTTTCGTTCTCCACTGTGGATCGTGGATCAAGATATGCCGAGAACCCATTTGCTTTGAAGAGTTTCGCAATTTGGGTACTCCAAATAGGAAAATTATCCGGTGTAAGAGAATGAGGAACAAGAAGTTTTAAGTTGGAGATGACAAACTTGAGTTCTGGAGATATGGACGGAATCGTTGGACCGGTGTTGGGTCCCTAAACCCTAAAGTTACGTCAGGTGTCCGGACCTAATAAAAATTCCTCTCCACCACAACCTGCCTGAAACCATGCCAAGCACTAGTCATCGTTCTCCCCCATCACACACGCTATGTTCTCCTACAATCGTGAGCGGTTGACACCTATATAGGAGAGGAAGCACATGACAATGAGCTCCATGCCGGGATTGGTCGCCAGGAAGTCGGTATATGCGAAGTGCCTCATGATTGGTTGCACCGACCTTCAATCAAGGCAAGCCCATGCCCGCCAACCTGCCTTGGCCATTGATTTAGGTCTTGTTGGTATAGTATTCAATTTTCAAATATTATTTACATAACTCTATCAGGAAACTTAAGAGAAACCATCGTAATTAACTATAATGATTGATACGTCATCTCAAAATTATCTTGATCGGGCACGAATCTCGAGGCAAAAGATAGTTGGAAACTTCAAAAATTAATTTCGGGAGCATATGAACTCCGATTTCAGCGAGCTTATAGTCAAACTGAGCGTCTCGGAAATACAAACCCAACGACACCAAGATCAACCCAATCCGAGCCCAAATGAGTCTGAATCAAGGGTTCAAAGCGCTGTTGGAAGGTTCAAACCGCAATTTGAGTTACCAAACGGTCTCCGATTTTGACGAGCTTATACTCGAATCAAACGGCTCGACGAGACGAATCCAACGAGCCCAAGATCATCAAATTCCGACATAATTAAGACCTTCAAATGTCCAACGAACGGTGCATGATCAAAGGATTCGATATCGGCCGTCCATTCAGACCACTCCCAATTCGCCCTTGATCTCACGCCTATTTACGGGCTATGCCACTCCAGAAAAGCTATAAATAGAGCCCTCATTCTACACCAAGGGGACTCAAGTGAAGAGAGAGAAGAAGAAGAGAAGGAGAAGGAGAAAGGGGAATAGGAGATTCCTCACCTCCTCGACCACCGCCGCCGGAGTTTTTCCTGCCGCCTGAAGACGCCGGAGCTCTGCCGGATTTTCAGGAAACGCAGGGAATTCGCAGGATTTTGTGAAATTCGTGGAAGAAACAAGTTGTATTTGGATTATCCCGACTTGTGGGACGAAATCCGCCATTTGTAATCTACGAAAACACTAGTGGAAATTTGCAACTGGGCGAGGCCCCGTGGTTTTTCCCATTTTTTGGGTTTTCCACGTAAAAACTCTCTGTGTTCACTCCCTTTTTCTGATTGTGTGTTAAACTTACGTGCAACGCTCGGACGCGAATTCACAAACTCTACCACCGCGTATTCTCTAACACGCAACAATGATAAAATTAAAAAATATATATTTTGTTAACTTTTAAAAGATTAATTCTTCATGCTTCCGAGTAATCATAAAAATATACAACTCATAATTCATTCATATTTGATCGAATTGAATTCTTCAATGTTGTATTCAACTAATTAGTAAAATCAACTCAATTTGTTCTACGAGCTCATTTTGAACCTCCTTACAAAAGTTCAATCCGATGTGAAACAATCACTGAATCGAATTGAAATCAGATCATTCTCGCACCTACTTTTACATTTTATTTAATATTGAAGTGATAAGTCCTCAAAAAATTGTCTTAATCGGGCGTGAATCTCGAGGCAAAATCAAGTTGGAAACTTCCGAAATTAAAATTGAGATAATCTGAACTCCTATTTCAGCAAACTGATAGTCAAACTGAACGTCTCGGAAGTACAAACCCAACGACACCAAATTTGACTCAATCCAAGGCCAAATGGGCTTGAATCGAGGACTTGGAGCGCTATTGAAAAGTTCGAACCACAATTTGAGTTGCGAAACGATTTCCAGACATGACGTGCTTATAGTCGAATCAAGCGGCTCAACGAGATAATCCAACGAGCCTAAGATCACTGAATTTTAACATCACTAAAACATTCAAATGTCCATCAAACAGTCCACGATCAAGGTGAGGGCCTCAAGTGGTGGTCCGGCGGAGCAACGACATCAGGCAGTGGTCCGACGGAGCTCAAGCCCTTAAGTGGTTATTCGACGGAACTCCGGCATCAGGTGGTGGTTTGATGGAGGAGAGGGCCTCAAGCGGTGGTCCGGCGGAGCAGAGACCTCAAGTGGTAGTCCGACGGAGCAACGACGTCAAATGGTGTTCCGACGGGGGTGAGGGCCTCAAGCGGTGGTCTGGCGAAGCAATGACGTCAGGCGGTGGTCCGGCAGAGCTCAAGCCCTTAAGTGGTGGTTCGACGGAACATCGGTGTCAGGCGGTGGGTCAACGGAAGAGAGGGACGCAAGTAGTGGTCCGGCGGAGCAACGACGTTAGGCGGTTTTCTTGCAGAGGTGAGGGCCTCAAGTGGTGGTCCGGTGGAGCAACGGCGTCAGGCGGTGGTCCGGCGGAGCTCAGGCCCTTAAGTGGTGGTTCGACGGAATTCCGGTGTCAGGCGGTGGTTCGACGGAGGAGAGGGCCTCAAGCGTAGGGCTGCAAACGAACCGAGCCGAGCCGAGTATGTGAGTGTTCATGTTTGTGTTCATTTAATATCAGCTTGTTCATGTTTGGTTCATGTTTGTTCGAGCTTTAGCATTTGTGTTCATGTTTGGTTCATTTAAATTAAGGAGTGTTCATGTTCGGTTCATGTTCAGTTCATGTTCGTTCGTTTAGTGTTTATCGAGCTTGTTCGCAAACATATTTAACTAATTTTTTTAACCATCAAACAAACACGTTCATGAACATATCTATGAACAAACACATTTATAATAAAAGCAATTGTCTATATAACAAAGGTAATGATTATTTATATTTATTAATTATGTAGTCGAATATTAATTATTTTCATCGAGCTTATTCACGAGTTCAAAATCGAACACGAATCGAGCTTTTATCGAGCTTAAGGTCAAGCTTGTTCACGAACTTCAAATGATGTTGTTCGCGAACATAAATGAGCCGAACGCATTAGTGTTCAAGTTTGTTTATTTAAGAATCAAGTATTTAAAATATTGTTCAAGTTTGTTTGTTTAGTTAATTAAACGATCTCAAACGAGCTTTAATCGAACCGAACAACAAGTAGCTCGTCGAACGTTTGGTTCGCTTGCAGCCCTACTCAAGCGGTGGTCCGACGGAGGAGAGGACATCAAGTGGTTGTCTGACGAAGCAACGACGTCAGGCGATGATCCTGCGGAGATGAGGGCCTCAAGTGGTGGTCCAGCGGTGGTCGAGGAGGAGCTTCTTCCATTTTTAGTGTAATCAATCAATAACTCAAGAATATTTTTAATATATTATTATTATTATTATTATAAACGATTTTGTACTCTTTACTATGTTGAAAGTAGTTATTTTGCTAACGCGTTGCATTACTTTGTCAAACTTCAAACTCTGAACTACTGAAAATGTTGACTTCGAAGATTCAAAACTACGACGACGTATTGCATTTGAACTCATTAATACATGACCTAATGGGCATAATATTTAATGTTCTTCTCTAGAAAAAATTCTTGTAATCTAGAAGACGGTTTCCTTTCTATTGTCGTTCGTTATTCCTCCATCGTTGAGAAAGGAGGCTGAGGGGTTGGCTTAGATATATAGACTCTCTATCCAACTTTATTACTTTTGAATCGTTCAATAGTATTCTTCTTATTATATATCCCGTCTAACTTATAATTAATATCCTAATTACTCCTCGATCTTGATATTAAAATTATTACTTGTTAGAAAATTTATGATGATATGATATGTAATATCTTAATTTAATATAAATATCTAATATGCATATATGGTATGTCGGAAATATTTCTTACATAGAAAATAGAAAATCTTAGAAGGAAAAGGGTTGTCTTCACCACCTCCATTTTGTTAT
This sequence comes from Dendrobium huoshanense, assembly GCA_016618105.1. NCBI lineage: Eukaryota > Viridiplantae > Streptophyta > Magnoliopsida > Asparagales > Orchidaceae > Dendrobium > Dendrobium huoshanense. The sequence goes on from CM028348.1 coordinate 17,900,675, forward strand.
TTTTTATTGAGGAATTGATTGTGGACAATTAATAAAGTAGTTATGGTATGTCGGAAATATTTTTGAAATACGATCAAAGAATTCATGCTTCATTACAATCAAAGAAGATGAGATTATACATAATTGAGAACAACTGTCTGATTTTGATTGTGTATATATATATTAAAAAATTGATTATTTATAAGCATAAAATTAGATTTTAATAAACAAGCAATAATATAAGAAGGATAGAATTCAGGTGGGGTTGCAAATGGTTGTCTTCGAGATGATCGTCGTAAAAGTGCAATAAAATGCTTTAGCTATTTGAGGTCTCAAAACTCATCATAGAAGAAAATGTGACATTATTTATAATAATCTTCTTTTTTACATAATTCTTTTGACATATTTTCAGACTAATGATCTATATATTGTTCATGTAAATAATGAGCCGCGTGTCTTTGAAATTTTTATTAAAAATATTTTTTTATTGAATAAGATAAGCATAAGAGTATCATATCTCTTACATCAATTGGGAGAATAAAGATCTATGGTGAAAAACTCCAAGAAAAATACATCATATTAACTCTAATCCACTACTAAAACTAGGCCTACTTTGAAGAGAATTTTTTTAAGTCATACTTAAAGGTCTCTCCCTCATTTTGATGAATCATAAAAAAATGATATGAGCCATTGATTGTTTTATGATTATTAATAAGTTATTTGAAGAAAAGACTAACTAAATTATCAATGGTATGAATAGTTCTACCAAAGCCTGAGTAGAACTAAGAGCGAGCTTATCCCTTAAAAGTTGTGAGAAAAAACTTGCAAAAGATTGCATTAGAAGCTTGTTGACTGTGTGTGATTTTATATTGATCAATATTGTCATGGGGCAGGGTTAAAACTACCATTAATTTAGGCAACATAAACCCCATTGTAATATGATTCTACAGGATTACATTAATCATATGTGAAGATTCTTGAAAGAAGATTCATTCTAAATAAAATGTCAAACCTTGCCCATTATAACATCATAAGAGCCGTCAATAAGGCTCTTATGAGTTAGTCGAGCAGCATGAAAAGGATTTTTTGAGCTTGCCAGTTCAAGAGAACTTGATGAGACTATGGAGGAGGAATTGAGAGCTATGATGCACAGACATGACACGGCGACACGGATATGACAAGACACGGATACGGTACACGTTAGTTATTGAAAATATAGGACACAGATTTGACACAGTATTATAGTTCTCATATTTAAAAAACATTGTATAAAAATTAAATCAGTATCTTGAGAGGCTCGGGGTTTTTCTGCTTCTTATTGGTGTCCAACGCTAAAAAAATGTGAGCCTAAGTGCCCTATTAGAGCACAAATGAATCAGCCTCGCTAGTGGTGGCCAGAATAATCATCTCGGCTCAATTCGACCAATTTTTTTGGGAGTAAGATATTCTTTGGTATCTTATGAATCAATTTTGATGTTTCATACTCTCGAAGATTGAAAAATATTTTTCAAGCAAAGTTGACTTTAACATATGAAAAAACAATTTGAATTAAATATCTCAAGAATTAAATTCAATGTGATCAAAACTTGAATTTTATCAAGCTAACGATGGAACTGAACATCTCAAAAAGATGAACTGACTAACAGTATAAGCAATCTAATCTGACTCCAATAAGACTAAATCAAACATTCAAAACATAATTGAAAACTTAAATATATTAATCAGATGATTAAATGATCTTCAAATTTTAGTGAACTATTTCATCAAAGTTAATCCCTATGATTTTTCATATTTTTGAATTTTTTAAATAAAATTTTTTAAACTCTTACAACTTATATTTATGTTAGTGATAATTTTTGTAAAAAACTAAGATTTTAAATACTCCATATTTTTACCTCCTTAAATTTTTTTAACTCCTAATATTATTTAAAATAAATAAATATTATATAATAAATGCATTTAAAGATTTAAGAGTCGGATATATAAATATAAATATATTATAAATTCTTCAAAATACAATCCACTTATTCAAGCAAAAGCAAATCACGGCCGCAGATCACCATCACGAGATCTGCACTGGAACGGATTTCATCATATTCTTAAACTCAAAATAATCCACCCGTCCGTCATGATTCCGGTCCACTGATCCTATCATCTCATAAACCCGGTCTATGCTCCTACCCTCAACCAAGCCCAGCTTCCCCAATACAGTCTGCAACTCCTTGGCCGAGATGTACCCATCCCCATCCTCATCAAAGACCCGGAACGCCTCCATCATGTCGTCTTCCTCCTCCTCTTCGCCGCCGTCATTATCGCCGAAGATGGCGTCGCCGAGCTCTCGATGAAGGGAATGGAAGGCGTCGAAGTTAAGTCCGGATTGACCGGGCTGAAGAAAGGAGGTGACGAGAGATCGGAGGTCGGAGGGGTCGGCGCCGAGACCGAGACGGTCTAGGGCTTCGCAGAGCTCGTCGGCGGTGATTACGCCGTCGCCGTTGCGGTCGAAGATGTCGAAGACGCGGCGGAGGCGGACGGAGTTGAGGCTAGAAGAGCGGAGGCGGAAGGAGGGGGATGCGCGAGGTAGAGTTGCCGGTTTAAGAGAAGGACTTGATTTTAGGAAAGCTTCGGCCATTTTTAAGAGTAGATCTGGAATTGTATCAGAGGGAGAGAGAGAGAGAGAGAGAGAGAGAGAGAGAGAGAGAGAGAGAGAGAGAGAGAGAATGGAAGGGAGTTGGGGAGATCGGGGATGAGGAGTGGAATAAGAGGTGTTTTTATAAATGGAGAAGAAGGAAGAAGATCTCATTTTCCGCTGGGCGTTGTGTGCGCCCACGCTATAGATTTGACTAATATGAATTGACTTTCCTTCTATAAGAAAATGATATTTTATTTTTTATTTTGAAATCAAATAATTCGACAAAATAAATTTTATAAAAGGTTTAAATTTATCTTTTCTTAGAAAATGAATATTATAATTTGTAGCTTATTATTTGATTGGATATATTTAAAATTAATATTGATTTAAGGTGCATAAATCATTTTAAAATTACTTGAAAGATAATTATTTACTATTTTTAAAATATCTGTTAAATAAATAGCTTAAAAGGTAAAGGCAAGGGGGGGGGGGGGGGACCCACCTTGCCCCCACCCCCCCTAAAAAAATTATTTCTTAACTACAAGTGATAAAAATGATTAAAACAATTTTTTATAAAAAAATTAAGAGCTTGAGTTACAAACTATAATTATTCCGTCATGATTTTTACTGTATGTAATATATTCATAAAAAAATAGGTACATAATTTATTGATCAATTTTTTTTGTCAAAATGGATCTTAAAAGTATTGTATGAAAACTTGATGTTCTATTGAAGCAACAGTTAACTCAATGGAAGGAACAAATGGACAAGACAACTCAGATGAAGAAATGAGTATTGTATGTTATTCCAATAGATGTATACACGTATATATAAGAATTACAAGAGATGATCGTACAAGTCTTTAAAGAAAGTAGTGGACAGCTATACAAGCTTTAGAAAACTAGTTATTCACTTAATTTATTTTTTCCTGTTAATATACCCTGGCAAATTGATGACACAGTTGTGTCAATTAGTTTGGTAGCGAGACACGTAAAAGTTAAACCGAATTATAGATAAAGGTTTAGTGAATAAGTCTGCAGTTTGATCCTTAGAGGATATGTGATGGACTTGTATGAAATTATTTTTTATGTGCTCCCGCTAGAAATGGTTGTCAATCTCAATGTACTTGATTCTAGCATGATAGACCGGGTTATTGACAACATAAATTGCCGAAGTATTATCACAGTATAATATTGTAGGCAGTTGTTACAGGCAGTCCAGTTCATGAAGAAGCTGATGGAGCCATATGATCTCAGTTGTAGCAGCTGCTATTGCTCGATGAAGAAATGAGTATTATATGTTATTCCAATAGATGTACACACGTATATATAAGAATTACAATAGATGATCGTACAAGTCCTTAAAGAAAGTAATGGACAGCTATACAAGCTTTAGAAAACTACTTATTCACTTAATTTGTTTTTATCTATTAATATTGTATTTATTTTGAGAAATGTGTACTATACATTTTAATTGAATTTTTTTATGTGTTGATCTCAATTTAAAGAAAAATTTAAGTGTGAGGAATCAGTTTACATAAGAAAATTAGCATTATTTTCATAAAAATAAGACCTAATAATTCTATGATTTAAAATGCAAGAATATGTTTTAGGTTTTGTTCGGAATAGTTTTCTTATTAATTTTCACAATAATTTTCTTATAAATATTTTTACTCTAGGTACAATATCATATCACATGCCCAAACGAGACCGCTCCCAAATGGCTTGCTTTCCCTCGACCCAAACGGCTTGTTTCATTTTCCTCTTTGCTCCTCTCTCACGACTCGCGGCCTCGAGCATGGCTTTTGATTTCCCTTTCGCTCCTCTCTCGTCATGTTATTTTCATTATTAATTTTGATTTTACAGCTCCTCTTGGCTCCAGTAATAAGATAGAAAATAAAACTATTTTAATGTATTCTAACATTTCAAATGAGATGATAAACCGTTGAAAAATAGACCATCAGAAAACAGCCAGAAAATTGGCCGCCTAAAACCACCAGACAATTGTGTCGATATTAGATGTTTTTCCCCTGAATAAACATTTTGGCTCTCAAAAAATGCTCTTATGGATTGAAGCTTTGCTGTTTTATTATTTTAATTAGCATATAATTACAGATTACGATTGTATGAAATTTAAAATAATATATATTTGTCAGATTTTTAATAAATTCACATTATCGTCATCATAATTTTAATTAATCAATCATAAATTTAGCAGCATTTAAACAACAATTTCAACGTCATTTTGTGAAAAAAGTCACCATCATTCATTAATTTTTTACAACATAGAACAACATAATATAATCTTTGTTTATAAAGATCCTAATAAGCTTTTTTTAATTTTAGTGAAGATTCTGATATTAATTTGAAAAAGAAAAAGAAATTATATTTTGATAAAAAATTCGTCAAATCCTCAAATTTTTAATTTTTATTAATTTCTTCTAGTTTTATCTCAAAATAATTTTGAGAGTCTTTATTATTAAAATTTAATTAGAATATCTTAACCTATGCATTTAAGAATTTGTAGTATAATGACCATCCAAAATATATGAAGATAGAATATGAGAGAAGCAGAAGAAGTTGGAGATGGAGGGGCGGAGAGAGGGAGGGATGTTGCAGTTTGTGAAGAAGTTGATTGCTTAAAGAAACGGTCCTTTGAAGCGCTAAGGTCGTCGTATTGGCTTGGGCGAATTAGAAGTCTAGCGCAATGTCGATGCATTGAACATTCGAGCTTGCAAGTTATAATGATTGATTAAGCAAAGTCTCAAGAATTTAAGAGTTTAGAAGTTTATAATCGTGTGGTTCATAAAAATATGACTAATTCATTGGTTCGCCGGTCCAATCAACAATTAAAACCTATTCTTATCAATCTTGAGCGAAAAATACTTTAAAGATTGTATCCAAGAAATCTAAGGATTAGTTCACAATTAAATTAATCAGATTCGCCACTTCGATCCGACTCTTAATATCATGCTTTAATTATTCATTCGATTTATATATTAAGTTTATTTTTATAGAATAGAATTGACATCACCTTTTATAAAGTGTATTTTTATATTAAGTTACACAGTCAATTATTCATTATCCAATTGGAAAAAAAAATCAAATTAATTAGGATTTAATAAATAATTATAATATTAAGAATGTTAATTAATGATTTGAGTGTTAATTTACCAATTTAAAGTTATAATTATGAACTAAGAGGATAAATATTTTTATTATGAACTACTAATATAATGATTATTGCATCTATCATAAGTTAATTAATGAATTGATCCTTTAATGGACTACATCGCAACGGTTTTGAATCAGCGAGCACCGTCATTTTTACTTGATAATAAATAATAAAATGTTATTAAAGAGTACGCAACAAATAGGATTGGAGACTATTGCAACAAAATAAGGCCTTTCGGCTCCGACGCGGATCATTTGACCGTTTGGTGCGCAGCGTGGCGGGCCTCTCTTCTCGAATGCCCATTTATCAAACCGACGGGAGCGCGGGAATAAAGCTGACGAAGGGAATTTGAAGACCGCTTATGCGGTTATTCGACTTTTTCCTACGCGGCGGCTGCAGGATGTTGCTATTTTTTTTTTTTTTTCTTGTAATTTTTTCTTTACTATTAAAATTTAAAAGCACTGAAGTTCACAATAAAAAGATATATTCAGTTTAAGGGAGTGTTCAGATAGCTTTCTAGCTTTTTTTTTTTTTTTTTTTTTAATATTTTATTTATATTTACTGATTATAACAATTGATTGAATTATAATTTTTTTAAAATAAATCAACTGGGTTGTGAGCCGGCTTGAACTCGTAAAATAAAGTTCGAGCTCGAGCTCTCGAGCTCAAATTCGATTAATTAATTAAGCTCAAGCTCAAATTCAAATTAGAGGCATGTCGAACTCGACTCAACTAGTTTACACCTCTATACTAAATATGGATGCCAAAAACGTCTTTATACCCCTTAAAAATCTTAATAATTTCATTGCCATTATCTGGCTTCACCTACCTGAAGTAAAACTTTAAGAATATCAGACGCGAAATAATTACATTAATAATTATAGACCTCCTCGTAGTCTCTATTATTTATATTAACTCAATCAAGCCGGCTCAGTCTCAACTTAATAAACGGCTCATTAGGCATAATATGAGCCAGCATCAACTCGACAGGTTAACTAATGAGCCAACTCGTTTAATAAACACTAATATAAAATATATATTTAAAATATAATAAATATAAAAGTTTAAGTATAAATTCATTTAAACATTAAATATTATGTTTCATTTATACATATATTTCTCCCATATATATATATGATGGATACGTAATCTTTCTGTGTCTGACATGTGTATGATACATATATAATAAAATTTTATTTTAAAATATATTGTATAAATAATTTAAGTTAAACTATTCATTCTCTTTTATTTTAAAATATATTACTTAAATAACTTAATAACTATTCAACATTAATTTTTTCTTATTTTGCTCTATTTTTCTTATGATTTTTTAATAATATTTATATTTATATTTATATATAAATTAATTTTTTTCCTTCAAATTAATGAAATATTGATGTAATAAGGCCTTCGAATTAATGAAATATTTGATGTAATAAGTCTATCTTATTTAATAGAATTCCATGTTTACTAAAAATTTTTGATAATTCTCTATCTGCTTAATTACACACTGTTACATCACTTAATGTTGATTTAATTTGAAATTTTTGAAGAAGCATTTAAGGTTGAAAGAAATGAATCTATCACTACATAAAAATATCAAAACACAAGTCAATTTGTAAAATAAAAAAAATAATTCAGTAATAAGTAAAAATCTCCCATAGACCATAATATTTTATTGAGATCATTGTACATACATAATTTGAGTTATTGTGCCTTTTTTACTCTTGACTACTACCTAATTGAAACTATAAAAATTTTATGGAACTATTTTATTAATAAAGTTATATCATATTAAAATGATACGTCAATACAAATCATCTCGAACAGATATGAATTTTGAGGCACATATAAGTTGGCAATTTTCAAAATTAAATTTGAGATCATCTAATTTCAAACAACTTATAATCAAACTAAACATCTAAATGTGGCAGACCTGACGACACCTTAATTGGTTCCACCGCCTGGTCGTTGACTGTTCTAGACTACTGCCGGACCACCGTTGGACCTTCGTCGGGTTGCCAGTCTGTCCCAGCCTCTGGACCACAACCCCGTTAGCTAATCGCACCAGACCTACGCCCTACCGCTGACCACCGTCGGACCACTGCTTGGCCACCGACCGCCTCAAGACCTTCACCTGGCCTTCAACAACTGCAAGACCATCGATCTTCATCCAGACCTTACCCAGGTCGTCGATTACTACCATATTGCCGACCACCCAACAATTATCTCCAATCCTCCTCGTGGTCGTTGACCTATGCTATACATTCTTCCAATCGTTGCAACTAGACTTCTGACTTATGTCGTCCGACAACAATAGTTACAAACTCTTGGGTACCAAAAAAAATTGCAACAATTTCACCAAACTATCATAGCATCACCATCTCCATGCTAAGGGAAGAGCAGATCTTTGAAACCTACACATAGTGGCGGATTTAGGGGGGAGGGGAGGAACGTGCCCCCCTACCCCCCCCCCCCCCCCCCCCCCAAAAATAATAACTTTTTTTCCTTAGAAAACTAGTTAACTATTGGCTAATATGGTTTTTTTTTTGCTATTCTTGTCTCTTTTCTGCTCTCTCTCCATTGTCATTTTTTCTGTTACGATGGCAACCTTTTTGGACTTGATGCCCTCTTTCTCTCTCTCATGAGATTATCTCAAGATGATATTTTTCACTTAGCTAATTTTTTTTATTTTTATTAGATCATCTTAAATTTTTTTTTTCATTTATATTTATCTCTTTATATATATTATCTCTTTATCATTTATCTTCACATTATTAAATTTTTTTAAATAAAAAAATTCATCATTTTTTTTTTAAATTATTTTAAAATCTCCAAATTCTCTTTTATAAAAAAATTATATAATTAAAGCCAACAAATTACACTAGAGAAAGATTACAATATTTAAATTTAAATGAAGAAGCTTAAAATATACTAATTCTAATTTTTTATATCTTTTATATTAATAAGATGCAGTTTTTTAATATTTATTACTCATTATAAAAGATTTTTTAATTATTTTTTATTGATTTAAATTAGATATGAAAACTCTAAGTTAGATATTTTTAAGAAAATAAAATCCTAATGTCAATTTCAAACTCGAATGAAAAAAATTTGATGGTATCTTTTAAATTAAAAATTTGTGCCCCCGTAGATAAATAATTCTGGCTCCGCCACTGCCTACACAAACATAGTAGAATCTTTTCATCTAGGCAATATCTCATGATTTTTTCCTCTTTAGATTTTTCACGTAAAATTTTTTTAGTGTTTCCTTACTTTCTCAACTATCTGCTTGTGTGTTGGATACCCATGCATCACTATGATAAAAAATTATCTCACTCTATCACTGTGAATATACTAGCTCGCAACAAGTGTAAACCTTGATTAGCACTATAGTTAAATTTTGAAAAACATTAGAATGCATTGTTGTTTACATAAAATTTATTGTAATAATTTGTAATATATATATTATTTTAAAAGGAGCTATATATTTTATTAAGAGTAAATTCTAATATTAAAATTCAAAATAATATATCTTTTTTATACAATATTACAAAAAAATAGCATACCAAAGTTTTAAAATACAATCAAATTCTATTAAGACTAAAAATAAAGAAATTCTTAATAATTGTTAAATTTATTTGTGAAGACATAAAATAACTGTTTAATATAATACTGTTTTAAATTCATTAATTTGAATTTTCTATATATTTTATTGATTTTAAAAGAATATGATATTAAAAAAAAAAACTATGCAATGTGCATCAGGTGGTCTCCATCCACGACCAAATTCGCAAGTTATAGAGAGAGAGGTGGGTGGCCCAACTAACTTTTACTACAATGAAGCCCACCAAGAGGTAAAGATGGCCCATCACGAGATCGAAGTCCAAGAGCCCGGTTGTATTAGGAAATTTCCAAGAGCGCGAAAAAAAGGCGCGAAGAGGATGAGGCGATGAGGGTGTTCATGCTACGCAACTACCCGTACTCTTCAAATCTCACCACTGCCTTTCAGTTATTCTTGATGTTTCAAGCGTTTCTCGGTGAGGCGGAAACGTCTTGGCCCTCATTGCTGCGTTCGGCTGAGTCAAGAAGGTGATTTTCGGGCAAAGAATTTTGAAAGGTAATCGGGATTTTGGGTTTCGGCGTGCTTGCTGAGGTTTTCTTAGGGTTTCGGCGGGCATGGAAGCACCACGGCGTATCTTTCTGTTTTTTTAGGATTTTTGGTGTTTAGATGCTGAAGCTTCTCGGTTTGACGTAATTCGTTATTATTGAGACTTTTCCGGCTGAAAATTTTGGGTTTCTCTTGCAAATGTGTTATTTTTTTTTTAATAATGAGTTCTTAAGTAAGAATTTTTACAATAACTTTCATATGATCTTCACCGACTTTTCGTTCTATCTTTTTTAATTTTTATGGTAGTTGAACCGGGGTGGATTATGGAATGCCGTTATTTTGATAACTTTAGTTTTTTGTTCCAATTGTTTTTATGTTCTGAATTTTGATCCTTGGTTATCAGCTTGCAGCTAGTTTTTTTTATGTCCGAGGGGATTCGCGAAGTTTGCTTCTTTGTTACTAAGGCTAAGCTGCCATGCTTCTCTGTAAAGACTGGTTTTCTCTTGAAATAGGAGCGACCATGATGGAGAAGATTTTGCTAAGCCTCTCAGAGGACCAAGCTGCCGGAGGAGAAGCCATACTCAGCACGATAAAGTTTGCAGTACTGCCTATTGCAAAGGTTTTCACGGTGTGCTTCATTGGTTTTCTACTGTGATGCACATACTCGGACACTGTGACATTGACACGACATGACACTAACACAGGACACCATTTCTTTTGAAAATATAAGACACCGAGACGGCACGGACATGGCATTATATTTTTTTATACAATGTATAGATATTAATACAACATCATATTTGTTGCGTCCTGTAGTATTCGCGGCGGTAGTGAAATTTAAAGTTTAACGTCTTAGCTTCTACGAAGATCCAACACGCAATTAGATAAAAAAAGATGTTGCTTCAATTATAGCGACACCAAGATTTTTACTTGTAAAATCCCTGAAAATGGGGAAAAACCATAGGGTCTAGCCCAATTTGAATGAATCAACTAGTATTTGCAGTTGATTACAAATGAGGTGCTTCCTTGGGGGAAGGTCTTAGCTTAATGTACATCCTATAGAGTACATTATATGGTGGGAATACAAAGAATTACTGTTGATGTGTTTATTTGGTCGGAAGGATTGTAGTTTGTGCACGACATAAGTCAGAATGACCGTAGTCGGGGGGCTACAGAGGTCAAAAGGCCTAAAGTCTGTGGGCTACGTAAGTTAGAAGGACCGCAATCTGCGGACGACGAAGGTCGAAAGGACTGTTCTCTAACAACGGAGGTCAGAAGAATGAAGTCGTTAGAACGACGTCAGGTAGAAGTCCAACGTCGGATAGAAGTCCGACAAATATCCAACAACGGGCAGAAGTTCGGCGATGGGTAGAAGTTTGACGAAATTTCGGTGATAGGCGGAAGTCTGAAGTCCGGCAACGAGTGGAAGTCCAGCATTGGGTAGGAATTCGGTGACAGGCGGAAGTCCGGTGTCATATAGCAATATGGTGACGGGTGCAAGTCTAACGTTGGGTAGAAGTTTGTCGATGGACAAAAATCTTGCGTCGGATAGAAGTACAGCAAAAGTCTAGCGACAGGTGGAAGTCCGGCGTCGGTTAGAAATTCGAAGATGAGTGGAAGTCCAAAATTGGGTAGGAATTCGGCGACGAGTGGAGGTTCAACATCGAGTAGAAGTCTAACGTTAGTCGATGTCCGTGCAGAACTCCGGCGTTAAATAAAAGTCTGTTGAAGGATAGAAGTTCGACGAATGTCCGATGACGGGCAAAAGTCTGGCATCGGATAAAAGTCCTACGTTAGATGGCATTCAGCCAGAACTTCGGCATCTGTAAGCCGCCAGGTGAAAGTCCGACGGTGATCGAGGAGGACTCTTCCTTCTCTTCCTTGCTTTATTCTCTTCTCTTCTTGCATGTGCCTCCTTCTTCTCCCCTTTGAGGTCCCCTTCTATGAGAAATTGGGGGTCTATTTATAGTTTTTTGAGAGTAGCATGACCAGTAAATAGAAGGAAAATTAGAGGTAATTTGAGACTGGTTTGAATGGACGGCCGATGTCGAATCCTTTGATCATAGAATGTTTATTTGGCATTTGAAGGCATTGATGATGTCAGAATTCCGTGATCTTGGGCTCGTTGGAGTCGTCTCGTCGAGCCGCTCGATTTGACTATAAGCATGTCACGTTTGGAAATCGTTTGGAAATCCATATTCTAGTTTGAACCTTCCAGCACTGCTCCGGGTCCTTGATTTGGACCCATTTGGGCTCGGATTGAGTCGAATTTAGTGTCGTTAGGTTCGTATTTCCAAGATGTTCAGTTCAACTATAATTTTGCTAAAATATGAGTTCATATGGTCTAGGATTTAATTTTTGAATTTTCGACTTGATTTTGCTTTGAGATTTGTGCATGATCAAGATAATTTTTGGATGATATATCAATATTAAAAATGACAAATTATAATAAATGAATAACATGATAGCTTGTCTAGTTTATAATATAAAATATTTAATACAAAATGTCTAGTACAACCATAAAAATATAAGCAAATAATTATTTACAAGTATTAGTTTTAGAGGTTTATTTTTGTTCTTTAATATCATCATCATTGAATATCATATTGCTTCTATTAGTAATTAAAACTCTCCAGCAGGTTCTTTAGGCAAAATTGTAATTACTTACTTTCTTTATATCTTGCTGACGTGTATTGTATTTTACCTATATAATGACTATAGCTTGTAGTAGATACATGATGATCAATACAATTCTCTTTTATCAAACTTGCTCTGTCTGGTTACTACCTTCTGCCTCACAGTTCTTATAGGTTAACATGGTATCAGAGTAAGGAATTTTTTTTTCTGATTCATTTCGAATCTATTTCCTTCTGATGTCGAACTCTTCATACTCATCCACAAATATGGATTCCACAAATCCTGCCTCTCAGCTTCTTCTTCCTCCTAGACTCATCTTCCTCATGAGTAATCTCAAGAAATTAGTTCCAACCTCCTTAACGCCCGATACTTATAAGATCTGGCGTTCTCAAGTGGAGAAAATCTTTACCGCAAACGGTTTCAAAGGATTCTTGGACGGCACTTCGTCGTGCCCTATGACCTCCACGGAAGTTCGCAATCTTTGGATCCTCACCGATCAAAATCTTTCTGCTGCTTTATACTCGGTGATTTCCATTTCTATTCTTCCTTATGTGCTTTCCTTAACTCACTGTTATGAGATCTGGCAAACTCTTGCCAATCGGCTGCAATCAACCACCCGCTCGCGAGTCATCCAGCTGAAAAACGATCTTCATCATCTGTCCAAAGGTGACAAAACAATGACGACCTATCTTCTTGAAATCAAATCCAAGGTAGATTTGATCGCTGCAGCGGGTTGCCAAATAGATCCGGAAGATGTAATCCTCTATACTCTCAATGGTCTTCCCGCGACGTATCAAGCCTTCAAAACTGCGATCCGCACAAATCTTCAACCTCTCAGTCTGGACGATTTGTACAGTCTTCTTTGCACGGAAGAACAGAATCTTATTCAAGAAGCAGCTAATGATCTTCAACAAATTCAACTCTCCGACAATACGACGGCATTACTGGCATCGCGTGGTCGCGCCAGATCAAACTCCTATCGTGGCAAACGTGGTCGCGGATCATCTCAGAATATAAATCATGGAGATAGACAGGCAAGAAACATAACTTGCCAAATCTGTTCGAAAATTGGCCATTCGGCCATTCGTTGCTGGTACAGAACAGATCCTAGCTACAATGACGACACATCCAAGACAGCTTTGTTCACTATACCAGACGATTCCCAATCTTCGAGTTGGGTTCTTGATAGCGGCGCATCCAGCCATCTAATAGCAGACGCTTCTCATATCAATTCAACTGAACCATATACAGGTACTTCTCAAGTTACTCTTGGAAATGGACATCAAATTCCTATATGTCAAACCGGGAAAGGTATATTACCTACTCCGTCAGGTAACCTTGTCTTACAGAATATTCATCTTGTTCCCAATTTATCTTTCAACCTACTTTATGTTCATAAATTAATTCAAGATAACAACTGCACTATCTGTTTCGATACTAACGGTTATCAAATTAAGGATTCGAAGACAAAGCGACTTCTTCTTCACGGACCATGCCATAATGGCATCTACCGTGTTCGATCCTCCCTACAACCTGCAAATCTTGCGCTAGTTTCTGTTCAGACGATTCCTGATCTCTGGCACAAACGACTTGGGCATCCTGCTCATTCTACACTACATAATTTATCTCGTGTTCATTCTTGCATTTACACTAAGTTTTCTAGCTTACAATGTAACACCTGTCATTTAGCCAAAAGTAAACAATTACCGTTCTCTGCTTCTATTTCAATTTCGACTAAACCATTTGAGTTAGTGCATTCGGGTGTGTGGGGACCTCCACCGACTATGTCTGTTCAGGGTTATTGTTACTTTGTGTCATTTATAGATGACTATATGAAATACTGTTGGATTTTTCCGCTCTTACAAAAATCTGCTGGTACTGCTGTTTTTCTTCAGTTTCACAAAATGATTACATGTCAATTTAATTCTCGTTTACGTATCATTCGCACTGATGGTGGTGGTGAGTATTTAAACAACACTTTTAAATCTTACTGCATTAAATGGGGCATCAAGCATGAGTATACCTGCCCATATACTCCGGCTCAAAATGGTGTAGCCGAGCGTAAAAATCGTCATTTGCTTGAAACTGTTCGTAGTTTACTCATTCAGTCAAATGTTCCTTCTTCCATGTGGGTAGATGCTTTGTACACATCTGTTTATTTAATAAATCGTTTGCCCACTGTTACCTTAAATCATAGCACACCGTTTGAAATGTTATTTTGTAAAATTCCTGAATACAATTATTTAAAAGTCTTTGGTTGTCTATGTTATCCGTGGTTACGACCGTACGCTAAATCGAAACTATCTTCCATGTCTTTACCTTGTGTGTTTATTGGTTATGCTACAAATCAAAAAGGTTACCGTTGTCTGGATCCTATAACCAAACGTGTTTTTACTTCTCGTCATGTTATGTTCAATGAAAATATTTTTCCGTTTCATGATCAAATATGCAATGTTAATTCATCCCAAGCCCAGAATTCAATCACGTACTTACCACCTCTTTTATTGGTTCCTACAAATTCTGTCAAAAATTGGGCTATTAAAACCTCTTCATCGGGATCCAATTCAATTGTTCCTCCGCCTCCAACTGTTACGCCATCTGAGAACGCTACTACTTTAGTTCATAACAATGCAATGCCCAGCACACCTTTACACCCGATGCAAACAAGATTTCGAACAGGGAATCTCAAGCCCAAGAAAGTGTTTGATTTAACACATCAACTCACTGAGCCGGAACCTCAATCATATACCCAGGCAATCAAACATGAGCACTGGCGCCAGGCTATGTCCACAGAATTCCAAGCTCTCCAATCTCAAGGTACTTGGGAACTAGTTCCCCCTAACCCGAATTTTAATGTGCTAGGATGTAAATGGGTTTTTCGCAACAAAACAACTCTAATGGTACAATTGCACAATTTAAAGCTAGATTGGTCGCTCTAGGCTACAATCAAGAATTTGGTATAGATTATACTGATACGTTTAGTCCTGTAGCTAAAATTCCTACTTTACGTATTCTTATTACCATTGCTTTACATCGTAAATGGCCGTTGCATCAGTTAGACATCTCGAATGCTTTTTTACATGGTTCTCTGTCTGATACGGTGTATATGAAGCAGCCGCCGGGCTTTACGGATACTACTAATCCTACTTACATTTGCAAATTGAACAAAGCAATTTATGGACTGAAACAGGCTCCTCGGAAATGGTTTGAAACATTCACAGGGTTCTTACATCAGTTTGGGTTCAAAACCAGTAATTCAGATTCCTCGTTGTTAATATATTCTCATAAGAACTCACTAATGTATGTTTTAGTGTATGTAGATGATAATATATTAACCGGGAACAACCCTTCTCTACATAAGGAACTACTGGATAGCTTGCATCATCGTTTCAATATGCAAAATCTTGGTTCTTTGCATCAGTTTCTTGGCATAACGGCTGAACAAACATCTGAAGGTTTGCTGTTACATCAAACAAAATATGCGGAAACAATCCTGGCTCGGGCTGGGATGACGAACTGCAAACCTTTAGCCACTCCGTCAAACCACAAACAAACTGACATTACTGAATCACCGACTTTTGCAAATCCTACATTATACAGTCAATTGTTAGGTGCTTTGCAATATCTTACTTTAACGAGACCTGATATTGCATATGCAGTAAACCGAGCAAGTCAAGCGATGCACAAACCCACTGAAAACCATTTCTCAGCACTTAAACGAATTCTCAGATATATACGTGGAACTGTTCATTATGGTATTCAGTTATCAGGTAACTCTCTCACTTTATCTTCTTATTCTGACTCTGATTGGGCTGGTGATCAACAGGATCGCAAATCAACGACTGGATATTGCAATTTTCTCGGAAACTCTCTCATTTCTTGGAGTGTAAAGAAGCAATCTACTGTGGCTCGCTCATCCACTGAAGCGGAATATCGAGCAGTAGCTGCAACAACAACAGAAATTATCTGGCTTCGTCGTCTACTTCAAGAATTGGATTGTCCTCAAAACGACTCAACGACTCTGTATTGTGATAACACATCAGCTATAGCGTTAGCCAACAATCCAATCTATCATGCTCGGACAAAACACATCGAAATTGATTGTCATTTTATCCGAGAATGTATTCAAAATCATAGCATTAATGTTCATCACATTTCTACAAAAGATCAGTTAGCAGATTTATTTACCAAATCTTTATCCAATTCTCGGTTCAAAGAACTTTCAAACAAACTGCTTCGTTCTTCAGAACTCATTAGCTTGCGGGGAGATATTAGTAATTAAAACTCTCCAGCAGGTTCTTTAGGCAAAATTGTAATTACTTACTTTCTTTATATCTTGCTGACGTGTATTGTATTTTACCTATATAAGGACTATAGCTTGTACTAGATACATGATGATCAATACAATTCTCTTTTATCAAACTTGCTCTGTCTGGTTACTACCTTCTGCCTCACGGTTCTTATAGGTTAACAGCTTCCAACTCTAGTTCATCAAGTGAAAGATTTGCATTAGTTCATTTGGAAATCATATAATGAAAGTTGGTTCTTCTTTTTATCTATTTACTTCTCTAGATTGCTAGTTGAGATGGTTAAAAGAAATATTATGAGAGAGAACTAGCAATCTAGAGAAGTTGACAAACTCCATCAAAAATGACTTATATTTATTAAGAGTTGATAACTCAAAAACTTTTGTGTGGAGGATCGAAAAACAAAAGTCTCAATTTTATGTTCTAATGTTTGGCTAATCCAAAATGTTAGACAAAATATATTTATATTAGTTCGTAATATAACTATCAAAACTATTTTGCATCATCAACTTATTAGTGAGCTACACCATCATGCAACTTATTAGTTAAGCCAACTTTATCGAGTATATTAATGAACAACCTATTAAACTAAAAAATGAAATTTTAATTGAATGAATTATTAAATAAACAAATATATAGTGAGCATAAACAACAGTGGCTTAATTATGTTCAATAACATAAGTAATATAATACTAAAAATAACCATAATCACCTATTAAACGAGTATTAACAGTGTTGAGCCACATATAGCATGTATAGCATACATACCTAAGTAAGAGGATTCAGAAATCATTAAAAAAAAAAACTTACTATATTTTTTTTATAAGTGCACTTAGAATGAAACGTAATCATATTAATGCAATTTCATGAATAATTTCTTCTTTGCGCACCCTTGACTAAATATGTAAGTGAGCGAAACTAGCTGGCAAGTTGATTCATACTCAACATGCTAATGAGCCATTGAGTGGAGCATATTGAGCAATGAGCTCTAAAGTTCGAACATAAATTCAAGCTCATATATTATACGGGTTCAAGCTTAAGATTGAGTTACAGCGATATGCTGGCTCACTATATCTAATAACATGAAATTTTATAAAATGACTTGATTTGAAAAAAATTAAAAAAATAAATTTGAGGTGCAAGTTTTTGAATTGTACGTGATGGCATAGCGATTATGAGAGCGCTATGCGTTTGGTTGGCGGGACTCAAACGTTAAGCTCTTGAGCTTTTGTCTAAAAAAGGATTTTCAGTGAGCTCTATGGCGATAGGGCGGGTTTTTCTATTTTTATTTTTTTAATCTTTTAATCGGATTTATTTATAATGATAGATATTTAGAGACTCTGACAAATTAATTAAAAGATAAAAAAAATTAAATAGATAATTTTTCAAATGTAGATCTTGGAGCATAACGAATTTAGTATCAGCGCGAAGGTTATTAGAAAAACTAAATTGTCGTCAGGGTCATATAATTGATTATAATTGAGGTGGAAGTTGTATAGTACATATTTTATTATTAGCATATTTGATTGATTTATTTGCATTTATAGTATGTAGAGTTTATATGCTTAATTTATTAGAAAAAAAGAATTATATCAATAGATAAATGGATCCGACTAAGTAGAATTCAAAGAATGAGCAAAGTACAACAGTAGTTTCAGCATCTTCAGATAGTGTGTTGCAACTTGCCAATATGGTTGCTCAGATTATAAGTGGCACTCAGAGTAGACAATAAAAAATAATAGACACTGATGAAGGTAAGCATTTATAGATGTTTTATAAGTTGAAGCCACAATTATTCAAGGGTGTCGTAGAACCACAGGTAGCAAAAGAATGGTTATTAAGAATAGAGAAAATATTTGATAGCATGCAATACCCTCATAGCAAAAAAGTGTCACTAGTTGTATTATTGTTTGAGGGTGAACCAGAAAGGTGTTGGACAAGACAATAACGGGAGAAATTTTGGGGAAATGTGAATATAGAGATTACTTGGACAAAGTTTAATGTTGTATCCAAGAACTGGTTTTTGCATCTCCATCAGCCTAATAGTAAGTGCAGGAAATTTTTTAAGATTGGAACAGGGAGAAATGATAGTGATGCAGTTTAAAGTAGAATTTACTACAATGGCCAGGTATGCCCCATAGTTGATTAATATGATAGAAGAGAAATATTATAGATTTCTAAGAGGATTGAAAAATGAGTTGGTATATCCACTAGTACCATTAAAAATACAAGGGTTTTTAGAATTGGTTGAGAGTAAGATTAGTAGAAAATGATTTAACAATACCACTATTCAGACAAGATTTGGTGAGAAGGAAGGCTGCTGAAAAATACAGTAAAAGCAGGTTAGAAACATTAAAGAAAAAGATGAAAGTAACATATGTAGGATACGCGAGTGTCCACGGTTTGGAAAGAGGCATGTTGGGCAGTGCTTTTTTTATCATTGGGCAATTCTATAAATGTGGCTAGCAAGGATACCGAATGTTTGATTGTCCACAAGAGAGATTGGGAGAAGGATCGATGTCGAGGGTAGGGTAGTATAGTCTAGACAAGCTTATAGATAAAGGATGAATAAACCTAGATGTATAGGGGAATGATTAGTGAATAAAACTGAAGATTCTGGGAGCATGATGGATGTGAGAGGTGTGAGTGGGAGTCAGAGAGAGCCTACTCATTCTATCATAAAAGCACCAACACGATTGAGAGTCTACAGTTTAGTGCAGCAAGAGAATAGGGATTTGTCTGAGATACCCACTGGTAGAATTCTCTATCCAAGAAATATATTTTATTTGATATTGATTGATATTTAGTGCATAGCTGATTGATACCATTGCATAAAATATTGACTGACATATAATTGCAAGACATGCATAGATGTTTGAACAAGTTGCTTTATTGAATTATGATTCATTGAATGATATGATTAATAAGCCTATGATCAGTACTTTCTTTTATTTACTAATGATTGTGTTGATTTTGTTTTAATTTTATTTTATCGTTGATTTGATTTGAAGGAAATAGTTTAGGGCAAATTTTCAAAGGGAGCAGATATCATAATTGATTTAACGGCAGGAGCATAAAAATTTTAAAATTTAAAAGGGAGCATCCACGCATACAGTAATCACGTTTTTTAAAAAAACACAAAGGAGGAGTACGTTTTGTATAGAAAACGTGTGCTTACTTTGCGTTTTCTATACAAAACGCAAAGTTGCTTTGCGTTTCCTATTAAAATGCGATAGCATGTTGCGTTTTGTTCATACCTGGCCGAATTCCTGGATTAAAGTCACGGGATTGTTGACTCGTGACATGTTTGTTCGTTCCGAGTTCGGTGAAGCAGGCAGCCAAAAATAAAAAAAAATTAATCCGTTAAATTGGTTATAAATAGCAGGAATTAGATGTAAGATGACTTAGATTTTTTAAAAAAATTATATTTGATGAGAAATTGAAATAATATTAATAAGAATAAATATAATATGTAAATGTTATTTATAATTTTTTATAAAAAAAATTATTAATGTAAAATTAAAAATTAATTGAAATAAAATTATTATTCATAATTATAATAATATTAATCATAATTATAACAATTAAATTTAATATAGTTTAATTGATATATATTTAATATACTTTATTTATTTATAAATTTATAAATAATATTAAAATTCATTACTAAAGTATTTAAGTTAAATAATTAAGTATGTTACTTTATAAATTTTTATATTATATATGAGTAATCTATTAATTTTGTATAATATTAAATTATATTATATATATGAATTGTTAAAACTAATAAATTTATTAGTTGTAGTCGTTAAAGTTTTTAAATATTTTTAAATAAAAAATAATTTTAATATTTAAATAAAATAGTTTTATTGTTATTTTAAAAATAAGTTTAAAGTAAGTATGATATATTTAGATAATGCAAAATAAGTTCTCATAAAAAATTTAATATTAAATAAAATTGACTAATTAAAGAAGAAATGGAGGACAAAAAGTCTCATTAATACAAGAAATTAGAAGTTGAGTTATAATACCCTAAGAAAGTCTTGACAAAATTATGTAGCTAAAAATACATAATTCTTTGTATTACATATTATTCAAAATGAATCGTACATGACTTTGCAGCTGAGTTTGGGTAGGACAACATCTGAAACCGATAATAAATTCCGATTGTATATGCTGTCAGTCTTTTCCATCTAAAAAATCTTTCTGTTTACCATCTTCACAAGGTTGCAACAACATTTTATAATACTTTAATAACAATTCATCATGATAATCACGCCAGCAACAATATAGAATGCAATGGTCTAAATCAAGCTTCGACCTTCCAATCCCCGGTTTAACTGTACCATCTTTATTAACACCAAGTTAAAAAATTCGAGCCTTCAGAAAATCTAATGGTACAATGTGGCCCATACTTTGTTGTAGATTTTTCCAACCCACGTCTCGAAGTTCATAGCCGGCCCGATATGCCTTAATTTTTTTCACCTCCTGATACTCGTGTCATAATATGCAATCCTGGTCTTCATTCTAACCATGCAAAACACATATAAATAGTTCATTCGATGATACCTTGGCTTCGAGGATCTCATCAGCCGGAAAAGATAAACTCTCACGCAAGCGGCTGATTCCATTTACAATCCGTCATCTGT
This sequence comes from Dendrobium huoshanense, assembly GCA_016618105.1. Lineage (NCBI taxonomy): Eukaryota > Viridiplantae > Streptophyta > Magnoliopsida > Asparagales > Orchidaceae > Dendrobium > Dendrobium huoshanense. The sequence continues at coordinate 17,922,161 of CM028348.1, forward strand.
TGTAATCATCTTCAAAGTGATCCATAGTAATTTTGTGCTTTGTTGAGTTTGTAGCTTAGGTGGTAGATTTGGAAAAAAGTTATTTTATGAAAATGAAATATTTTTTCATGTTATCTGAAAACCTTAAATTTTTTTTTGCAGCATAAAAAAAAAAAAAGAACCAAAATATATATCGAATTTTTGAACCCATTATAAAGAATATATTACATAATCTGAAATAGTTACACATGAAAATTTAAAGATAATACATCATTGAGTATTCCTAAATTTCTACTACCGCTTCTTTCTAGGTTTGAGAGCATTTGTACCGGGGGTGTATCTTGAGGGTACCCGCCTACTCCTCCTATGGAGTTGTGGTTATTCTTCTTCGCCTTGATGCCCTTCTTCTTCTGCAGTGTGGATGTCAGGTTGGACTTCTTTCATAACTATGCCATGCTGGGATGGAGTTCCTGGCCATCCAAATAGTGTCGTCCACACAGGATTATTCAAGTCATATGGAGCTTCTGGCCCATACGAAGATGTCGTTGTTGACCTCGATTTTGTCCAGACTCTTGGTCAAAAAGGTTGACTTGGTCAAATTGACCAAGCCAGACCCCATGACCCTCTCCGACGGGTTCAATGAGTCGAGTCGAGTCTGTCGAACCCTGACTTGGACCCTGGGTCAACCCGGGTGACCAAATCAACCAGGGTTGACCACCTAGCCCATTAAGAGCTCAAATCAATTTTAAATCGTTTTAAACCCTTTCTTCCCTCGAGCCTCCTCCCCATGGACCCAATTGACTGATTTGACCAAGTCAAACATTGACTTGGTCAAATCAAGTCTTAAATAGTCAAAATCTCATATTTAAATTAGAATTAAGAGGCCATTAATGGAATTTAAAGCCTCCCTTCGTTTTGAATTGCAACCCACGGCCAAAACCGACCTATTTCCCTCTCAATTAGATGAGGATTAGATCTAGGCCGTCCACCTTAGGTCTAGGGGCTTTAAATATCAAAACTCAAGGCCAATTTAGGATCTTTTTGCGATTGCTCTTGTGGAAGACCTCCTTAGGCCTTGAGGTTTTCGGTGAGAGTGCTCCCACATCCTTCCTCCACCTTCCCCCACCAAATCCCGCCGGCCAATCCCGTCGGCGGCGAGATCCCGGCGAATCCGAGGTGTTTTCACGTTCAACGAATCCAACAAGCCCAAGAACATGAAAATCGGACGGTTAGATCTCTCAAAATCCTTAGTATAACTCACATTACATGGGTCTAAATAGCTTTTTGAAACGCACTTTCTAAGCCAAACGGATACTCCCCCAAGATTTCTGTACATATGTAGATCCTACGTTTAAAATTTCATTGAATTTTGTCATGTATTTTGAGAGAACGAAGCGAAATAGTGTTCTAGGGTTTTGGTTCGTCACTTTTGATTTCGTCGTTCTGTGTTTGGGCCAAACAGCAGATCCTAGCCTCAGCCTACGTGGATAAGTGGATCAATCATTGGCGCGGACCGCAGGGCCTACCCGGTGCTGCCAAGTGTCGCGCCGAGAGTTTTTCTGTATTTTCTTTTTATTTTAATTTTTTTAAGCTATTTTCACTCAATAATTACTATCATTACTATTATTACTATTATTATTATTATTATTATTATTATTATTATTAGTATTATTACTACTTAAGTATTTTAAATATAATTTCTTTTTACCTTTATATTATAATTATTTCAAACAGTTCTAGTTATTTTATTATTATTATTATTATATTTTAAAATACTTGTAGGTTTCAGGAGTCTTAAACTTATACTTCATTATATTATAATAATTATTTTCAAATATTTAATATTTTTTTTAATTATTTTAAAGCCTTTAAGTATTTTAAACTTCGAAAAATCATAACTTTTCCGTTTTGAATCCGTTTTTAATGCACAGCACCTTGTTTTGGGTGTATTTTGAATTCTGCACAGCTTAAGACTATTTTCAAATAAAATTTATGTCTGTATTTTCTGTTATTCCAAAAACAGTAAAATAGCATTATTTTAAAATATTCTTTTATTATGTTGAAACTTCGGAAAATCATATCTTCGTCGTTTTAAATCGGATTTTTGTGTATAACCCTCGTTTTTTTCAGAAAAATGTGAATTTTATTTTGACCATGGTTTCAGTGGTTGATTTTGGCTTTTCTGACAGATTTCTGCTTTGATTGGATTATTTGGGTATTTTGATACTATTTTTATGATTAATATAATATTTATTTTCAAGATACAAACTATTTTCAAATCGTGTTGAAGTCTCGATTGGGTTGTCAGTGGGTCTCCCATATACCTATTTACTATAATTTGACTTATTTTAATTATCTTAATTTCCAAATTTTATATATATATGTATTTAAGTATTCTAAAACTATTTTGAAACTATTTATATATTAAATCTCTTAATTCCGGGAGATCCGCTACTTCATGAAATTTTAGACATGGGTTCTAGATATGAAAAGCAATCATGGGGGAGAGGATTATTGGGTGATTGAGTTCCAATCATTCACTAATTCCTCCGTTAGGTGTCTTTCTTTTTAATTTTCGTAAATTGCATGTGTAGGTCGCACCACGAGCACTTAGCTTAGGCCCTCCTAGATCTAAGGACATGGTGTGTTTATTTTATTTTTGTACTCCCATGCATTTATTACCTTGAGGGTTAGACAAAACATCACTTTGAACCCATATAACGTAGTGACACCTTAAGGACAATAATTAAGGACCCGTCTAGCGGACTTAGAAATTTTCTAAGAGCTAGGATAGATCACTGATTGACACCAAAACCTCAAAATTTAAACTTAGTGACACCTTAAACCTCCCAGAATTTTCTAGGATTTTTTAGGAGTCTTTAGACCCCTTTAATTAACCAACCCTAATTAACCCGCTAAATAAGGCCCCGAGACCTTCCGAAAATTACAATAAATGTATTTTAGGTCAGAAAATTACCCATAATACCTCAAACTAATCAGAATCGGATTCTTGACCTTAGATAAATAGGCTCCCTAGTTTGACTTCAGGTTGACCCCTAATTTGACCATAGGTGGAAATTACCATTTTTCCCCTAATAAATCATTAAAAATTATTAAAAATCTTAAATCTTCTCCAAACACTTGGGATCACTTTCTCAGGTCATCCCTGACTTTTGGGAGTGATTCCAATCAGTTTGGAGCTCATTTGGATCAAAACAGTAAAATTGACCCTTTCCTAGTTAATTTAGAAATTCCTTTAATTACCCGATCTTTAGAAGTCCATAACTAATTGTAGAAAATTCCAAATTAGACAAACTCACTTGCATTAGACTCCAATTAGGGCCTAATATTTATTGAAAATCTTAGGTTTCCAGAAACTGTCCTAGATTAGGAAGTCAACTTTTTGGTCAACCGTAGTTCATTTAGGGCCCGAAACTTAGAAAATTCATAACTTTGGATAGGAAACTCCGATTCCAGCCTACTACCTGTCTAACCACTCGTATTAAGGTCTAGTATTTTCCTAAGATGATAGGAGACCCAGACTTAGCCTTTTTTTCATAGTGACTTTTTGGACCCTCAACTTAGTTCCTAGTAAGACCTAGAACTTTCTAAAATTGGATAATATCACTTGAACTTTAAATATCAGTATCCTAAGCTCTTAAAATTGATTAATAAACTGAAATAATTAAAATGCATCCTAATTCACTAATATTTGAATTTCAACAAAAATTTCTTTTTCTAGCCTATAACAGACTTGAACTTTAGAAAATTTTAACTAATTACCCCACTTATGATCTATCCAAACTACACTAGCCTTACACAAACATAGAATTATTTGCTATGGCACCACTTCTAGACCTAGGTTAGGCCGCTGGATTTTATTTTTCCTGCTGTGTGCTCCGCCTTTCGATATTTTTATTGCATGCTGTTTGAAAATTGAATTGCTGTGTTTGCTTATTTTTCCTGCACTCTGTGATGTGATGGGCGCTAGATTTACCCCTAGGTTAGGAACGTCATATATATATATATATACTTTTCTTCCATTCAGGTGGCCATGCTCAAGCTAATAAAAGGGGGGGCAACGTTATGATTTCTAATATTGTCTTATGCAGGTGCTTGCTCAGCCCCCCTGATATAATGAGGGCTAAATTAATTATAACTGCACAGGTGGAGCGCTTAGCCCTCAAAATTAAGAGCATGGCTTGGCACAGGGTCAATGGTGTTAGCACTTTTATTCTCATATAAACTGCTTGGGATTTTTATTAGGATAACCTTGCAGGGATTCTTAGATTTACTGCTTTCAATTCATGTAAATTTGTATGTAATAATTGTTAAGAGTTGTGAAAATAACTTTTGAGTTGGGATATTCTTATCCAGCTCGGATTCTAAAAGAAGAAGACATCCCTAAGGGGAGAGTCTTCTTCCATTTGGAAGATCGAGCTGGATGACTTTAGATATCCAAAGAGAAAAGGCAATACCCCCATATTGGGGGAATTGTCTCTTCATTTGGATATTCAAGCCACGACGAATCCAAGGAGTCCAAGGAAGAGAGATCCAAAGAGTCCAAGGAGGAGAGATCTAAGAAGTCCAGTGAGAAGATATCCAAGAGACTAAAGATTTGAAGACCCAATATCCCACTCAAAGTTGTTGGCGTCTATCATAGGCTTGGAAATCCGGGTTGTTGGCAGTGGTGCCCGACCACTTTCTGGTTGTAATAAGGGCAGTTTGCCTATGGACATTTAGATGATTTATTTTGGGATTTATATTGATGTGCTTTTCTGGTTGTGCAGAAGAAATACCTGCTTTTTTTAGGTTTCTTTCTTGCATGTCGTTTTTGTTTTCGCCTGGATCGTATTAGGCTATTTAAGGACTGCAAAAATCTTTTCTACTCATAACAAAAATTTAATATTTAAGTTTTAAATAACATAGAAACCCAACGAACCTAGGGAATTGCCGGAATCGTCCGGGATCGCATGCATATTACTGCATTTCTCTTTCCTTGCTATAAGATATCTCCCTACCTGAGGGTAGAGTCCGGATAATCTGGCCTATGAGGATGAAGTGCCGGACCTAGGGAGACCCAGTCTTTTCTAAAAATTATTTTATACTAAGCCTGTTCTTAAAATCCAAAGCATTCATGAGCTGACATTTCAACTAGCATGTATTGCATTAGAAATTAATTTAATTAAAATTTAATTGCATTAGTTAGGGGCATTCACCCAACATAAGTCCAGAACAACTTAGGAAATTCTCTAGATGTCGGTCCTCTTTCCAATAAACTGTACCTCCCACCCATCTTTCATAATTGACCTGATAGCATGGTTTTGAAGCGATTAGGTGGTTAGCTGGCTCCCCCAATCCAGGCCGGGATAAGTCTAGATCTTTGCATCGCATTAGCTAGGACATGGGTCTTAGTGTGTGTCGAACACTAAGTCCAACCTAGATTTAAGATTCGAGGCTACTACATTCGGTCTCGTAGTATGCCTTAAATAGTAGGTAGGTCCCTTCCTTTCAGGGACTTTAAATCCTACTTATCCGCGTCATAGGATGACGCCACCTCCATCCTTCTCTCACGCATGTGATCGGATGTTTGACTTTGATTTTCTCCAGTTTCTCTCTAGTACCCTAGAGCCTCCGAATGTTGGTTTGAGCCACGCATGTCGATTCAGCCCTTCGGACCTTTCTTCCCTTTGAGTAGGATTTTCTAGTCTATACCCTCGTGTCGATCCCATTTTATGAGAGGATAATGTATGATCCTTAATCGAGAGTTTTCTCAGGCTCCGTCCTGGGATGTAATTAACCACGGGGGCTTGCATCCGTGGGAAACTCGGTCCTACATCTACTAAACCCCATTCGAGCTCTTTCATCGGGTGGGGGAAACCCGTGATTAGGTCGTGTATATTGCTACCCATCGAGGTGTGTTGGTGAAAGCCTCTATCCCCAATGGTTAGTCGTATGCACGATCCAATCTGTCCCTTCCAATTGACCCGTTCGCGCGGTGCTCTTATGAAGGTCCACAGTCGTATCAGCCAATTGTGATTCTGGAATAGTCCAATGCCTTCCTCCTCTTGCTTGAGATGAACTCCCTTCACCACACATTATAGAAGAGCCTGCTCCCGTCATCCCAAAAGGTTTGCCATAATCAGCTGATCCTACGTACATAGAGTGTCTTGGCGGATCTATAGGATTTGATTGTAATCCTGAAGTATGAGATATAGATCTTCTACCAGGCTGCTCCATCACTGAAGTTTGTTCTCCTCGTCGAGGTTGTCGACTAGTGGTGTCTATATATACAGATTGCTCCACTTGTCTTGCAAGTTCAACAATATCAGCATATCCTTGATTTATGACAATATTTGAACATCAAATTTTCAACAAATTTTTTCAAAAAACTTAAATAATAAGCATAAACTTATACAAAATAATTCAACAATGTGCAAAAAATATTGTAACTTACATATTCAAATATCTTAAAAAATCTTATATCTTAACCTTCTTTTACTTAGCCGTTCCTCAAACTCAACTTAAAACAAACAAACATTTCTTCCTCCATTTAAGGCTCTATTTATAGCCCGCATACAGCATTAAAATTTCGTTTTCCTTTGGTTGGAGGCTTCACGGGGCAGCTGTTCATTCACGGGAAACCAATCCATTGATCATCTCGCCGGGTCCAAGCTCCAAACGTTGCCACGTCCGCGTTAAATTTGCAAGAATTTGCGCTTGTGGGGGTCCGGTATGAAGAAAACGCGAACATGGATCGCATTTCCATTAAAAACGCAATGTTTCATCGCATTTTTTGAGGAAAACGCAAAGTAGGATCGCATTTTCTTCAAAAACTGTGAACCTACTTTGCGTTTTCTTCAAAAAAAGCGATCCGGGTTCGCATTTTTGCTCATTTTAAATTTTATTATTTTTAAACTCCTCCTAAAAGATTTATCAACTTTGCTCCTTTTAAAAATTTGCCCAATAGTTTATTGTGATTTCTTTTTTTTTTGCTTTCGAAACGACAGGGGTGGTTAAATTATAAAATAAAAAAATTATAAATTGACTTGATTTGAAAAATCTAAAATTTTTTGAGTTGTGGCGTTGTACTTGATCGCTCAGTGGCACTAATAAAAAAATTATAAATTGACTTGATTTGAAAAATCTAAAATTTTTTGAGTTGTGGCGTTGTACTTGATCGCTCAGTGGCACTAATAAAAAAATTATAAATTGACTTGATTTGAAAAATCTAAAATTTTTTGAGTTGTGGCGTTGTACTTGATCGCTCAGTGGCACTAAGAGCACTATGACATTAGGGTGGTGTGGTGCCCTACCATTAAGCTCTCTAGTTTTTTTTTCACAAAAAAAGGAATTTTCAGTGAGCACTGTGGCGTCGGGCCCCTGGTGACGAGCACAACGATGATGTGTACTTGAGCACAACGATGTTACTTGATCCATTTACTTAAGCCATTCTACCCCCACCATCCCCCATTCCATGCATGCTTTGCTGAGAAAGAAATGAAAGGAAAGGGAGAGAGAGTAGAGTGAAGGTTGTTGAGGTCATTTTTCATTCGTTGGTTCTATTATGAGATTTCTTTTAATCGTGATAGATAACTCAAATCCTACCTTTATTTTTCGTGATTTTATGTTCTTATGAATTTAATCTCTCCAAATCGATAAAAATATGTTTATCCTAGTTTATTGGACATTTATCGTATAACTTTTTATATATAAAAGATGTGATTGACAAATAATAATGAATTGATATGACAGATGGATGATAGATTAACAGGTGAAAACACTACTTAAAAATTAGATTTCATAATTATATCCATGTTTGCAATTTAAATGATAACATATAAGTAAACTGATTGTTAAACATAACTGATAAAACTAATTTTGAGACTGACATAACATGACATAGCATATGACAAGAACATTTAATAGATATTGATAGATATATTGATATATTATATTAACAAACATAGTGATAAAATATATTAATATAACATACTAACATGGTAAATTGGTAGCGATACATGGCATAGTGATGAAGTACATAAACATATAATAAAATCGCCAGCATGAATGCAATTGATAGTTTGATGTTTATTTTATTGTACAACCTTTTTTATTGATTTATAGACCTTTATCAAAATTTTCATAGATTGATGGACTTTTTTTGTTTACTGAGATACTCTGATTTTACTGTTCATATTGGTTATTTTACAAGTCTGTTGATATTGATTGATATAGATTGTATATATTGTTTATTATTCATATTGATAGTATAATAATTGATAATGATTTGGATTGGGTATATATATTTATTCCTTTGCCTTACATTAAAGGCCGGCGGTGGTAAATTTTGATTGCTTGTTAAGGCATATGCTCATTTAGGACCCTATAGAGTGAGACTAATCAGTGTACAAGTTTTATTTTCTCTCTATTATTTAGTTTATTCTTTTGTACTCAAAAGCTTTGAAAGGATAGATTGAGGATTGATGTAATCTTCTAACTTTTGTAAATCAAATTTTGAAGGAATGAAAATTGAAATGTTTTGATGAATATGATTTATAGTTGTTTTTATTGGATTTATTTATAATGAAGGATATTTAGAGACTCTAACAAATTAAGTTAGAGATTAAATAAATGAATAGATAATTCTTCCAATCTAGACCATGGGACGTGACACAAGCTAGCTCAGTATGAATAAATATTTAACCAAAATATCATTTCTCACCATTTTAGGCTAATCCTGACTTCCTAGCTATCACATGACTAAAAAACTCCTATTTTTCTTCAAATAGTGTTGGTCTCAATAATGCCTACACTAGTGATCAGCTCTATCCAGGAATTCATCTTTTCTCTGGATTCTAGCATTTGATCTCATCAATGCCTTCTTCGATTAGCACTAGTACTAACTTCCTCTTCTATTTTGAGACCTTGGTGTCCTCAATCCTTCATTATTCTAGTGAGCCTTATGTAGTGACTTCCTCTTCTTCAAAATACAGCCATTGACTTTGTCGATGCTTTCTCCATCGAAATCTTGTGACTTTCTCTTCCATTTTAAATTGCTGGTCATCTCAATCCTTCTCCGGCGAGCTCCCGCAACGACTTCCTTTCAAGCAAAGCAAAGGCTCAAGAATTAACGGACAAATCGAACCTGAGCTCACTTTGATAAAAAATAATAATAATAATAATAATAAAACTTATTATTAAGGGTTTATTTAGTAATTTGCCCCCCTCATCTTTTTTATTTGCCTATTCGATATTGCCTTAAATGTTTAAATGAAGCATTGTCTGAATTTATGCAACTGCAAAAGCCCAGCCTTGAAAAGTTGCAATTTTTTACCCTTGCATCTTTAATGAATGAAAATTCTTTATATGTTTATTTTATCTGAAAGTTGTAATCACAATATTATCAGAAAATAAAAAATAAAAAAAAATCCAAAACTTGTAATTTTTTTAATAATGAAATATAATAATTTGGATTTAAATTTGTCTTATATATTTTTTTATTATTTTATAAATTTTCCCTCTCTCCCCAAAATATTAAGATTGGTTATACCCTTTTTTGTGTTCGAGTCTTATCGTGCGTGAATTTATTTTAATTAGCCTAAATGCCTCCTAAAAAAATTTCATTAAATGACAATATTTTGATAAAAAAGAGTTCACATAGAAAGCTCTTAATATAGGTTATTTAAAGAAAATATTTTTTTGTCATTAATTTAACTGCTTGAATTCATTAAATCTAACATCATTATTTCAATATAAAAATTCAAAAAAAAAAATTAATAAAAACCAAAGAGTTTCATAAAAAACTTCTAGAAGTGTCCAATTCTACAAAAACATATAGCAAAAAAAATCTGATCGAAATTATATAAAGACCAAAAAAATCTCCAACAATAAACAAAAATCATAAAAGAAATGGGGTTAACGCATGAACCGCTTTCTCAAAGGAATCTCCTTTCATTCTCATCTCCACATCATCCCGTTAAAGGTGTGTCGTCGTATCAATCTCTAATTCGCTATCTACTTCTCATAATATGTGGGTATTAAGGGTAATTAACTTCTTTTTAAAAGAAAATTAAAGCCTCAAGATAAGGAATTTTTATTCCGTCAGGTTACCTGATGTAGCTCTACGTCAGGTAGCCTATAATATATCGCCACGTGCTCTTACTCTTTACTGCGCGGCCCGACTACCCAACCTGGAACGGACCCGGGAGTTTGCGTAGCTCGATATTGCTAGATATTGGTCGATTTTGCTCGACAAAAACGAAAAATACCATTATGTGAAGAGCAATACCGAGCCTATACCGAGCAATACCGAGTTCTTTTAGGTATTACTCGGTATTGGTCTTCACAGAGCTGTATTTCTCGTTATTGTCAAGCAATACCGAGTAATAGCTAGCAATACCGAGTCTATACCGAGCAATACGCGAACATATTAATCCCGGATTCCGGTCCGAGTCGGGTCGTCGGGCCGCGCGGTAAAGAGTAAGAACACGTGGCGACATATTATTGACTACCTGACGTAGAGTTACATCAGGTAACCTGACGGAATAAAAATTCCAAGATAAGGGGAAAAAATCTCACCACCTGGCGTTTATACATGCAAAGAGGATAATAATCAAATTTTCAACTTCAAAGGATGATAAACATCAATCACTACACAATTATCTCTTGCAAAAATTATTTCAATATTTTGAAGGATGAAAAGAGAGAGATTTTTTCAAAATAAATTATTTTTATGGCAATTTTATATACATAATAAACAAATGTTGACTATTTACAAAAACAACAATCTCATATATCCATTTTTTCTTTAACTCTCACACAAATATCAAAATAACCTTAGCTTTATTAATGTAGAAATATATGACTTCAATAGCGTAAAAGTAACCTCTAAATGTTAGTTTTATATGTAATTGAGATTCTAATGTTATGCACCTAATTCCCCCATTATCTTTCTTAATTTCTCTTTTTTTTTTTAGCATCTAAAATAATTTTGAGCTATTTTATATATTTTCAAGCATGAACAAGACTATGTAGGATGACACATTTTTCCAATTAACTTCATTAAGACACTAAAGGCCCGTTTAAAACAACTATTACTATTTTACTTTTTAAATCATAAGATGCTAAATGCATGACGCTTTCTAAAAAGGATTATTTAAATCATTCAATGGAATATCAAAATTGAAAATTATCGCTATGCAACACTATGATTGTAATCTATGAATTATTAATCCAATGAAGTTAATCTTGTCTTTGCTTGAGACATAATGGTCATTGTTATTCATTCTCCAACATTGATACTCATCACCACTATTAGCCATTGTATAAGTTTATCATCTTCTACTCTTCTAAACCACTACCATCTAACATTATCTACCTTCAAGATAATTATAATTTTCAAATAATAGAGATTGATGAATATTATAATTTTCAATACATCAACAACATCATCATCATTGAGCATTTATCCTACTACATGGGACCAACTAAATGAATATTTTTTCTCTATTGTGTCCTATTAAGAGTCAAATTTTTATTTAAATCTAATATATAAATATCATTTCTAATATTTTATAGCCAAGCCTTTTTAAGTCTACCTTTACCTTTTTTAACATAGGCCAAATATAATACATCTATTCTTCTAGAGTCTTCGAAAGGCCGCCATTTTTTAAGACCAAACTATCTAAGACGACTCTCTAATCTTATTTTTCACTAGAGCAACTTCAACTTTTTCACATATATTTTAATTTCATATCCTGTCTCTAAGACTAAATCCACTCATCCACATAAGTGTTCTCATCTATGCAATACTTAAATTAATATTATGTTTCTCTTTTAATGGTCAACATTTTGCATCATAAAACATTGCATGTCCCACCACCACCTTCTACAATGTTTTCTAAAATTTGAGGGGTACTTTTCTATCACACAAGCCCAAGCATTCCTCCACTTCATCCATCCAACTTAAATTCTACTAATAATGTCCCCATTTATTTCACCATCACTCTTAAACAACAAACAAAAGATATCTAAAACATGTACTCTTATTAACAATACAATAATAAAATTATTTTACCTAATATAAGCCTTATTCATTTTCCTTCAAAAATTTCTACACTAAATATCAAGCATGATCCTAATCAATGAACTATTATTTGTGTATAAGATTTTAATGCAACATTATTAAGACATTATATTTTTACCATCACAAATATTCAAGCCTACAACAACTACTGATTAAGCACAATACCTCATAATAGCTTAAGCACACATCTTACTCCCTAAATTAAATCTCATGATAATTAATTATATGAATTCCATGGTCAATAAAAACAATATTATGATCCTTTTTTAAATTGTCATTACTTTTTCCTCATTAATTACATTGACAAATCAATTACTTAAATATTAAAATTTCATTATGTGAAACAAAATAATTATTTAAACTTGAACAAATTACAAGTATCTGTTGCATGAATCTATTAATAATCAGACATGCAAAGTCTTTATTATTTTACGTGAAATCTTTATTATATGGTGATCAGTCTGATGCTTCTAGCATATAATACTTTGATTCCACCCTTTTCAACCTTCTGGTTAAAAATATATTATAAAAATAAAAAAATAAAAAATAACTTCTGTTTGAATTTATTTTTAATTTTATTTTTTTTAAACATTTAAGTCATTTAAGACAAATTTATACACATCACATAAAAAATATTCAAACCTAAAACTTTTTTATTAAAAACTTTATCTTAATTGATAACCAAAACTCTCAAATCGGAATAAGCTGTGCAAATGGTTACTTACTAAAGTTAGGAATTAAATTGGAGATGGTCATATCAGCCTACGTATAATGCATGAACGATTATTCAAACTTGCAAAATATTTTAATCTTACTTGAAAAAAAAGATTTCCTTTAATTATATACAACCCGAGGGCCTCTCTTATAGATTTTGCATTAAACTTCCCCTAACCCTAGAATTGGGTTGTACAATTCAAACCTCTTGGTGCAAAATAGTTTTTGGAAAATTTACATACATACTATTTTATTTCATGCTATTTATATATCTAACATCCTAAATATTAATATTACATGTCTATCAATATCAATTATATCACTCTTATAATTCATTTTTATCATTCATACTATCCTATAAACTTTAATATTTCATTCCATATACCCAAATTTACTCTATGGATAATAGTCATGTAATATTAAAATTTTGAATATTAAATATATAAATAGCATGAAATTAAGTGGTATGTAGGTAAATCCCCCATAGTTTTTTAGTGGCACGCTTTCGTATTTAAACTGGCACAGAGGTCTGCTCTCAGCACCTCAAATTAAATTTCCAAGCGCTCCCTCCCTTTATATATATACAAGAAAAATTATTTAATTAATTACGTGTTACTACTATAATAAATGGCTCTAGCTTCTGGCGTGAAAAGGAACTTCAATTCTTAAAATGGGCCGGCACCGGCCCGATCTCCCGCTGATTTGTCTGGTGGTTTTTTTTTTTTTTTTCTTTTTTTTTTTGCAGGGGTGCGCGTGTTACTTTTGATGAACGGGGAGTCGACTCCGTTACCTCATTTTTTAGATTCTCCGGGGTTTTATTTCTTATTATTAAGAGGGGTTAGAGGCTCTGGTCATAGCTTTACTGCGAAGTCATTTTCATTTGCTCTCCTGTACAAGAGAGCTGAAGCTTCCACCCTGTGAACAAAAGAAAAATTTCGATGTGAGTGTGAGAATTATATGTCAAAGAGAAATGAATGGTTCGGTGCTGTGAGGACAAAAATAACGATAGTTTGGTTAATTATAATGCTCTTAAGCGGAACATCTCTCACCAGCCAGGATGGACCACAAATCTTCCCGTGGATAAAGCCCAGTTCACCTGTAAACCAAAGACCCCAGGAATGAAGCACAAAATTTGAGCTACTTTTGTATACAACAAACCATGCATACTTTAACAATATTCTAGTCCAAAGGTGATAGTTACCTTGTATTTTTTTATGATAGAAATATTTGTGTTTTGTAGTTAGAAGAAGATATTTTACAAGTATACCACTCATATATGATTTAGTTATTTTATACTAAAAAGCTGCTTTACGAAGCAATAAGAAAGCCGTCCCGGACAAAGCCTAAATTTATATATTATTCTAACTTAAATGAGTTAAATAGGGCTGTGAACTTAATGGAAGATCAAAAATCACTCAGAACAAAGTCAACAGGCAAAACTCAATTTGGATTGAACTTGAATGGGATTTAGCTAGTGGGATTGGATCAAAATGCATTGAAGTTATATATAAAACAATCAAATTTGTATCAAACTTTTGCTCGAATCGAAGTTAACTTGTTATGTCTGACTCAAGCCGAGACTATGTCAAGCAATCCTATATTTGGGTTTGGCTGAGCTCCATATTAGATCAAATGACTTCAATTCTAAAATTTGTTCAACTCCAAATAGCATCATTAATAGCCCTAGAGTTAACTAAACCAAGACCAATATCTCGGCATGGTTCAAGATTGACCTGTCCTAATTTACCAAACCTAGTAAATAATTATGTTGGGGCATATTTTGCCAAAGTTAAATTGACCCATCCAAACCCAATCCCATTATTCTTGCATGTTGGGTTTGTTCATTGAGGGTAATTTTATAATTAAGTTGAATTGAGAGATGATTCTTAAAAATTAATAAAATAATCTATTTAAGTTTTCATCAATTGTGACATCTTCGTTAGATTTAATTGTTTAAGATTTAGATAATATACATGTATATTCATCTGTTTGATGTAGACTAAAGCTTCGTTTGAGATGACTTTCTTAATGTTTCTTATAGCAGTTTTTTAGTAAAAAATTAAAATTTCTTATCAATTTTGTATTAAAATGTAGCTTTAAGAAATAGTAAAAAAATTGTTCCAAACGAATCCTAAAAAAAATCCCAAAGGTTTGGGTGTTACTATCAAGAAACATAACAGTTTAGATTTAAGAGCTTCCTAGAAAATACTTTCATATTACCTTATCAGTTCCAAGAGAATTGGCAACAACATGAGTGACCTGCTCGTCAATCTGGTTGGTGCATACGGCACCAAACTGCTCTGCAGTTTGCCATAGGGGATGGAGATGAGGATTGGCTTCGCCCACTGGAAATATTCGGCTAAAGACAATCTTGCATCCTGCAAGTATCTTTCGCTGCTCTGTTGCAAGTATATGTCTCACATCAACATCACTTAGGCAGTTGTGAGAAAAGAAGATATGGTGAACTTTCTCTATTACCTGTTTTAGTGCAAAAGAATCAAAAGAACTGGCACAACAGTAGTACAATATGAGAGCAATTACACGTACTCCAACGCAATGTAAAGAATTCTACCGCTAAACAAGAGGCAAGAGTTCCATCTTCTGGTCTCTCATCATGATCAATCTCAAGAAGTGAAGGCCCGAGAAGCCCAAACTGCCTTCTACTACATGGGAAATAAGTATATCTGCAAAAGGTTTGATACAAACATAAAAAAATAACATATATGTGTGTGTGTGTGTGTAAAACAGCTGGAATGATATAAAGGATTGACCAAATTTACCTCTCTACAAGAATCAGGTTGTGCCTGTTATGCGGCCAGACACGGACCGAATCATCTATGATCACCACAGCAGACTCCATACCTAACACTCCCTCTAAATCTTTACTTTTGGGCACCCTCTCATCACCATCAAAAGGATCACCATCATCTCCCCTAGAAATTACTCGTCCAGCAAACAAGATCCCGGTTGGATCAAGCACTTTTGCCATCTCAGTGGCATACAACTTATTGCCCATCGTATATAGATGCAACTCAAAAATCTTACTAGCCTGCAGCCGTCAACAAACATTTATTAGTTTCTCCAACGGATAGAACACAACTCAGTAAATGTTTTTAAGTAAATGTCAGACACAAAATTACCTTCTCCAAAAAGTTCCAAACACCCGGCCTCAATTTGGTCCACATTGCCATATGTTGGAAACGGAAAAGATGTCTTTGCGGCTGTTCTCGATCTTGCTCTTCCTTCTTCCTCAAAATCTCTTCATGAACTGGCTCAACTTCTCCAAACTAGAGAAAGAAATGCACATCACTAAACTGAATAAAAGTTTCATCACAATTAAATTAAGGAAACCAGCCTGTACCTTGGCCGAGTTGAGGAGGGTGTGATCTAGATCAAGCACCAGACAAAGTTTCCCGGCTGCAAACATTTTGTTCTGTTCGGCTATCCTTCTTGCCCTTTCTTTCTGGATGGCAGCTTTTTGCTGATCATCATATCCATTCAAAAGGTGATCCATATCTCCCCATGGATTTGTTTCTTGAGAGGCATCTACTGTGCCTGTTTGAGAAGAAGAACCATTTACAACTGTAGAATCATTGGACTCTATGATGACTCTTCCATCTGGCTTATCTGTCAAGCCTATGATTGGCTGTGAAATATCCAGAGGACCTGATGACGAGGCAATAGTAGATAATTTAGAGGTGGACATGTTATCAGCAATATTCTTGAGATTCTTCATGAACTGCCGACAACTATTAGGTATCTGCAATTGCTCTCCCAAATCTCTTTCAGTTATCCTGTCCTTGTTAATTTGGGAGCTTGAAGGCATAGCACCCATTTTGTTTTGATCAGAAGGTGAAGCTTCACTTTTTTGGACAATGCTATCATGAAGAATGCGGCGAGGATCACGAGGTTTCATTCGAAGTCTACCCGCATCATTCTGAGGATTCTGTCAGTATAAATCAGTCAACAAACATATACATAATTGGGCATGACAAATGCATAATAGCTGTAGAAGGCAGACTAGCTATCATGCAAAATGGCAAATTCTACCAATGATACCGAAATACACATGTAAATAATGCACCTCATTTAGCTAAATGGGAGTAAAAATACATAGTGATGAAAAAGTAAGTTGAAATGAATAAAAATCTAAGTGCAACACCACACATTTCTGTGAAAAAATGCAATGAACTACCCAATCAAATGCTATCAGGATAAGCAAAAAAAATGCATCTAATATTAAAGGGATAACAACATATATGAAGTACAACAAATGTGCAATACAAAATCTTGTGTGCAAGATTACTCTCCCAATTAAAGTTGAATGCAGCAGCATAACATGCATGAGAAGCTGGAAGAACAGAACACAAGTAGCTGTCATGAAAGGTGTATGTTGCATTAGGCACTCGGAGGTTAGAAAAACAAAAAAATCCATGAATTAGAACAGAAGCATCACAGAACCAATAAACTAGCAACTAGAAAGCTCACCAAGGATGCATTCTGTGCAGATATCTGAGCTTTGCTAGAGGCATTCTGTCCAACCTCCATTGGCTTCAGTGTAACACCATTGACAGAAGAAATACCACCTGGCAACCCATTGGAACTTCTTAATTGTACTGCAGCCCCCGCTGAAATACCACTTTTTTGCTGGGACTCTACTGCTAAACTCTGCTGCTTTATTTTAATTAGCTCCATAAGCATCTCAGGGCTTATATCCATCTCCTTCAATAAAGAAGGCAATGAAACAGGAGCGGAACTAATTGCAGGATTCTGCTCATTCACAGGATTTGCACCAATGGAATTACCAGTAGCATCTAGTCTAGTGTCAGTTATAGCAGCTGCATTTCCAGGTTTTCTCATTCCAACTTCCATAGATTCAGCCAAATGCAACTTACTGATTGTTTCAGAAGCCATGCTACTCATATTCACCGGTATATCTGTAGTAACACTAGATGATTGTCTTTGCCTTTTCAAGAGATGGTCATCCTGCATGATAACATCTGCAGCTTTGTGCTTTTTATAATTTGTTTGGCCTTCTACATGCCCATTTCTGGACATGTCCTGATCAGATGAAACACCTACATTAGGTTTGATAAATCGAAGTCTAGGATCCCTGCTCTTAGCCTTTACAACTTCATTTTGTAGGGAATTCAACTGCCCTGCCATTTTATTAGAAGCAGATGGAAGTCCAGTCAGACCATCTGCAGAGTTAGAGCTGCCACAAGATCCCACAGGCTTCAATGAACCCTTTACAGATTTATTATTACTGACAGCGAAAGAACTTGAGACTTCATCATGCTTCTCATCTTCATAGCTGCATTCCTCTGACGGAGTGGGGCTTGGCAGCTGATTACTAGGAAGAATAGAAGTTCGCCCATATTTCTGTTGGTACGAGGAAACCGCTTTAAGGGCATCATTCATATATGAATGCAAAGTTGTATCTTCTTCTTCCTCATTCTTGAAAACTGTTGGAAGAGATACTGCAAGTGTACCAAAACCAATCGGTTTTTGTATTATTAATGGTGGTGCATTCTCTCGTGTAGGTGAAGGCAGGTTGCCTTCTTCATAATCAGCATGAAGGTCAAGCAAAGGGCTAAATTCAACTCTACTTCTAGTTAAAGGAAGTTCAAACTTGGGTAGGAACATCCCTCCACTATGGCAGCCCCGTAAATCAGTCTCTCTTAGATCCAAATCTGGTTTCTCTTTGCTAATATCATTAGAAACCAATAATTGAGCCATTGAATCTATCTGTAAAAATGGAAACTGAACTTGAGCTTCGTGTGGACTGCAAACAGGGACGTATACACTTAACTATAAAATCCTATAACAAACCTCTGTGACTTGTTCTTTGGTCAGCAATACAGAGTACTGGTTTTTTATATGAATTAGCAACCTAAACATGAAATAACCAAGGTTTAATAGAGAACAAAGATGACAAGGCAATTTGGAAATTTAAAAAAAAAGGATCAATCTCAGCGATACAAGAACCTCAACAATAAATTCACATTCTGCTTTGTTTTCTTCAGATTCCCAGAACAAAAAACCTGTAATAACAAAATCACTGTGAGCTTTAAACAGAAAAGAAATCCAAAAAGCAAAAAAAGTCAAGGTTCAGATAATTTTACAGAATTAAGTGTTTGGATTCCCATGAACGCCTGCTGAACAAGAGCATCTAGAATGGGAACTTGGCCCTCAGCAAACATAGTTTTCAATCCTGCAAAAGACTTCAGCAACCGGAAACAAACGCCTTCCAAGGATCTACGCAGCCGAAAAGAACTAACTCAGTCAACTTGCCATCAATCAGAAAACCTTCTAAATTCAAAAGTTAAAATCTGAATTATCAATTTTATTTATGTCTTATATCATTTAGTTGTAACTTAATCTTAGATTATAATGTTTAGAATGAATTTCTGAGTCCTATTATTGGCTTCTCTTCATTAATGCTTAATACTTACGCCTCTGCTTCCTCAGAAGTTATTGTGTCCAACTCTTCCAATATTTCAGCAACACGTCTATCGAAGTCTTCAACATCTGCTTCTTCCTTGTCTTCACTTTCCTTAGTTTCTGATGCCTGCGGTTTCAACTCGTCTTTTATTTTATCTGAAGCTAAATTTATCATTTCCTCAGCCACAGGTTCAGAGTCCAAATCAATCTCTCCCTCCTCTAATTCTCCTTCCTCCTTCTCCATCTCGCCAACCGAATCCTCGGTGCTATCTCCAGTATCCGCATCCAAAGCTCCCTCCTTTCCTGTTTCCACTTCAGCGTCCTTCACCGGTTTCATTTCCAAACCAAGAGGCTTATTCTGAACCGCCTGAGCCCACGCAAAGCTGTATAAATTAGGGCCAAAGTTGTTCGCGACAGAATAACCCATCATGCCGTCATCCCAAACCCTAGATCTCGATCTCCTTCCGTCTTGCCTAAAATCCTCCGCGGAGATCTCTTCCAGCGACGCCGACGAGTCACCGTCGGAGATCTCCCCCTTATCTCCACCATTCATATGAGAGCCATTCCTCGCCATCCGAGCCAGGGTTTTCTTCTCGCTGGGGTTCAGGAGGAAACGGTTGGATCTGGGCATGCGCATATGATAGGCAGTAGAAGGATGGCGATATCTACAGAAAACTGCCGTCCGGACCGTCAAGTTTTATCTTTCTATGGATTGCTCGAGGAGATCCGTAATGCTAGGGTTAAATCGGTTGATCAGATACTGTTTTTTAGGCAATAGCGAGATCGAACTAAAGGACTCCGCGAGCTGAATCGAATTGCTACGATTTAGTTCGGCAAACCTAGTTCTTTCGAGCGGATTTCGTCGAGATAATCTCCGAAATGTCGAACTGGGTAGGAGAAGCAGGTACACAAAAGAGACGCGGGGATGATCGAAGAAATGTCGGGAACCAGGAGGGTAGCGGGGTTCGAAGTTTTATTTAATGAGCGCTAGTTTAATCTGAGCCGTAAGTGTAATCTGAAATTGCAGCTCCTAACCGTTGATTCTTTAATGAGGTTGCTCAAGAATCTAATTTTGAATTCTTCCTTGCCTCTCAAGGCCAGAGTGTGGAACGTGATCTGGATCCAATTTCATTTTCGTTTTATATTACTTTACTCAAATTTTCGAAGAAACTCAGGGCCACCTTTTTTTTTTTTTTTTTTTAGTTTTAACTATCAACTAAGACATCTTTGATTTAAAATTTCCGTATAAGTGAAGTGTAAATTAGTTTATCTTAATTAACTGCCAAAAAAAATTTAAAAATTCACCCTCCGGTAACAATTTATATGAGAATAAAATTTATAAATCATAAATTTTAAATTTATATAATATCTTAAATTAATCAAAAAATTTAAAATATTTTTTATTGATATAATTTTTCTTCATTTAAAAAATAATTCATTGGTGTCAATTTTATTCCACAAAAAAAAAATGGTTGGGATCATTTTGATAATTATGTCAACCATAATATTGATTATTATCAGCTATCTCTATCGATAACCATCAATGTCATCTATGATCGACATCATAAATCACCACCATTAGAATACTGAAAAGATTTGACCCTGCTTTTAGGTATATTTGTCCACTTGTAAACATCTATTTCTATAATCCATATTGAAAAAATTAAATCTTGTTGTTACACTTGATCTTTGTACTCTCCATCTTCTTCAACGGTGAAGAAATGAGGATCTTTGTATCACTTTTTACGTAATAAATTTTACGCTTGTGCTAGGCCCCGTTGTTTTTTCCCTTTATGGGTTTTCCAGGTAAAAAAATTCTCTACTCCTACTTTCATCTATACGTGTTGAATCTTTATACACCACTAATAAATGAAACACACACTCTACTAACTCAAATTTTCTAGCACGAAACAATACTTATGTTAAATTTGGGTTGTTTTACTTATGTGGTTGTTGCTTACAATTTTTGTTTCATTAGTTATTATTTTGCTTATTGTTGCACTAAAATTTTTAACTCTATCGATGAAATAAAATATTATTTCTTTGTGTTGCTCACACTTTCTATTTATAATTATTTGTACATGAACTTTATATTATGAGTATATTACCAATTTAAATTGATTTTGACTTTTGAAAGACATTTCAAGAGTTGAGGTTGATCCTTCCACCGCGCCTCAAGTTTTTGGGGTGTATCATCTTCCAAACTCAGGACGTGATAGCTATTATCCATGAACACAAGTGTTTCCTAGCAGCGCAGAAGACTAAAGTCGTTCCATGGTTAAGAGGATCCAAAGAATGACACACAAAAGGAAATAAACATAATTGAGATGCTCATTGACTTTAGCAAAGATATCATAAGAAAGAAATTTCTCATCAATCCTAATATTAAAGGTACTTCTTATCTCTATTTCTCTATTTTTACAAAATAATCAATTTTTTTGCTTAGAAACCCTCCAAGCTGTCTGAAGTGGACCCAAGCCTCACATGCTATCACTTGAGCATCAAACAAAGTTATCTTGTCAAGGTAAAGGTAGATAAGGTTCCATGTTGAGAAACATGAGAAGATTGAGGCTAAGATTTAGAAGGTATGAAAGGCTAACTTCAGTTAAGAAGCTTATCCTCTTAATGAGTGTCCAACATATCAAGGTAAACAAGGCCAGTTGGAGCTAAAGGATGTGTGTGGACTTCAAAAATATCAATGACACATACTGATGAAAAGATTATTAATTACTGCGAAACTTTGATCAGTGTAGATTCTATTTTAGCTTAAACTGACTCAATTTCTTGACACCTTCTCAGGTTACCACTAGATTTAGATGCATCATGGTGATTAGCTTCATTGCTAATGAAGGAATATCATATTATAGGATTATGTCATTTGGGCAAAAGAATGTTAGATGAAAAATAAGAAGTAATTTCTAATAAACTATTTTAACAAAATATCGAGGGGGCCAAAAAATCAATTGTCCTGTGATTGCCAAGTTGGCCCTTACTCTCGCCACCACAACAAGATGTCTCAAGTTGTACTTTAAGGCCCGTAAGATTTGTGTGCTCACTAATTGCTCTGTTCAACAAGTGTTAAAGAAGCTGAACTCTCGAGCAAGCTCATAATATTGTCTAGACAACATAGTGAATTCGGCCTATAACATTTGCATGAGAACAGTCATCAAGGCTCAAGTTCATGTCGATTTGTCGCCAAATTCTCAAATCCTAAATCCATCAAGGAAGACAACATAACAACAACATCAAGTCTTTATCCCACTACGTGGAGTCGATTACATTGAATCTTTTTTTTTAATAATGTGTTCAATTAAGAATCAAAATTTTATTTAAATCTAATAAAAAAATGTCATCTCAAATGTTTTATAACCCAGACTTTTTAGGTCTACCTCTATCTTTCTCAAAATAAGCCAAATTTAATACATCTCAATATGGAGGACACTAAATAATGCACACTGATGGAGCATTTGACAGACATAGTAGAGGTGTTTACATTATTCTCGGGAGTTTCTATACCCTCTTAAGCCCATATATATGTTGTGTGCAATTCTCCTTATATATTGTAGTTTCCATGTTGTTCTTATGTCACAGATGCTTTAGCTTTTGATCATGATATTAATATAAGATTAATTAGAGCGCTTTAATGAAAATTACTTATAATTTCATCATACTTAAATAATATACAATTATATTATACGTCATGCAAAAATTATCTTGATCGGGCACGAATCTCGAGGCAAAAGCTAGTTGGAAATTTCAAAAATTAATTTTGGGAACACCCGAACTTCGATTTCAGCAAGCTTATAGTCAAATTGAGCGTCTCGGAAATACGAACCCAACGACACCAAGATCAACCCAATCCGAGCCCAAATAAGTCCGAATCAAGGGCTCAAAGTGCTGTCGGAAGGTTCAAACAGCAATTTGAGTTACCAAACGGTCTTTGATTTTGACGAGCTTATACTCGAATCGAACGGCTCAACAAGACAAATCCAAAAAACCCAAGATCGCTAAATTCCGATATCATTAAGGCCTCCAAATGTCCAATGAACGGTGCACAATCTAAGGGTTCACTATCGGCCGTCCATTCGAACCACTCCCTATTCGCCCTTGATCTCACTCCTATTTACGGGCCATGCCACTCCAGAAAATCTATAAATAGAGACCTCATTCTTCACAAGAGAGGATCCAAGCAAGAGAGAGAAGAAGAGAAGAGAAGGAAGGAGCTCCTCCTCGACAGCCGCTGGACCACCGCAGGAACCTCGCCGGACCACCGCCGGACCACCGCATGAACCTCGCCGGACCACCGCCGAATCATTGCAGGAACCTCGCCGGACCACCGCAGAACCTCGTTGGACCACCACCTTAAGGCCCGACGTTCAGCCCCTACGTCCTACTGAAGACCTGACGTCCTACTCAGGACCCGACGTTCAGTCCCTACGTCCTGCCGAAGACCCGACGTCCTACTCAGAATCCGACGTTCAGTCCCTACGTCCTGCCAAAGACCTGACGTCTTACTTAAGTAACTGATTGTAATCTGACCACCCTTGGAGGTGATTCAATCCTTTGTAACCAACTCAAAGTCTAGTGGAATCATTTTCAACTGGGCTAGGCCTCGTGGTTTTTCCCTTTTAATGGTTTTCCACGTAAAAAATCTTGTGTTCTCTGTGTGTGAGCTAGTTATACGTCCAACGCTAAGACGCAGAATTAAATCTCTATCGCCGCGTATTTTCTAGTCCGCAACAATACGGTTTGCCGTTCACTCTCAGATAACGCTAACATGCCTTATATTTAAAGAATTTGAATTTAGTCTCTCCATATAAAGACAAACTCATCAAGAGTTATTTAAGAAATAAAAATGTCTATTTTAATTTTAATTTGACTATTTCATTTCGAGTTAGAGCTAGATTTGAATTTTAAAATTTTATTTAAATTTGACTAATTTTCACATCAAATTTGATTTATAATTGAGCCTAAAAAATTATATGTAAATACTAATATTTAAACATAATCATATTTTAAAGCATAAATATACTACAAAATTTTCATAAAAATTAATATAATTCATTTTTTTAATCCACAGTGGGCTTACACATTAATTAAATTAAAAGGTTACAAGGTCTTTAAAAGAGATCGAAAACTCAGTCAAAAAGAAAATAAAACCTATGGACTCCATGACCCTTCACTAGTTACAGATTAACAACGAAAGTTCTGTGCAGAGCCATAACCAAAAAGAGGACCAGCATCAGAGAATTCTAGGAGAAAGTCAGATGATGTGATTGACCCTGCAAGAAATACATAAAGCAAGAACTACGAAACCTCAAAGGAAATGCCACCAAACTAGAATGAGCCCCGATAATCCAAAACCTGCACAAAAAACCTCAACAAGGAAAATAATTAACAGTAAATCCAAAAACCAACAAAAAAGAGGTCAATAAAAAAGAAAACACCACTCCACCTTCACACACAAAGAGGAGCAAACTTACTAAAACTCAAAGATCATAAATCACTCTCCTCCAAAACAAGAACAAAAGAAAACAAGAAACCAACTAAGCCACCAAGAATATCAAACTGGAGAATAACCCACAAAAATAAGACAAATCAACCCAAAACAACGTCCCCGGGAAGAGAAAGAAACAATCCCAACCAAATATCAGACAACAAACAACAATACTAGTAAATAGAACATTGGCTTGCTGCTTGCTCCAGGTTTTATGCTAGCTTGCTCAAGTTCATACATATTTTTATTCCTTACTCTTCGCAAACAAACACTCACAATACTTCCAAAGGGCAGAGAGATATAGTGGGCCTTATGGCTAAGCAAGTGATGGTGTAGAACACCCAAATAGTCCACCCACACACCCCAAAAGTCCTCAAAGGAAGCAATATGAGCCAACGAAGAACAAGCCCCAGCCACAAACACCTAAACATGACAATAGCAAATAATCCAACATAACAGCAACAAAAAGCCCCCAAACACCAAAACTTCACAATAATTGAAATGCAAAACATAACAATCAAACTAGAAAAAGGCAAAAAAAGGCTACAATCACAAGTAAGGAAACCCACCTTTATCAAGTCTAACCAACCCTTAGACAAATTGTTACCTATAGATTCCATAAAACCATTGGTATTACTCCTATAACTAGCCAACCAGTCAGCACACTTGTTATCTTCATAAGAGATATGATATATATGAAAATTAAACTGACTAGCCATATATTTGATTTCTCTAATAATGTGAAATAAATCAAGCTTAAAGGTAGCATTGTCATTAAGCATATGATTGATAAATTTGGCGTCAGTTTCCACCCAAATATCATTAGCATTCAAACCCTCACAAACATTTAGGCCATAATATAGAGCATGCAATTCAGTCATGATAACTGAGGAAGGATTAATAGAGCCAGCAAAAGCAACTAATACATTGCCAAAACAATCCCTAATAATTCCCCCAAAATCACTTTTAAAGTTTTGGGAAGCAATATAATGATGATATTGAGAGGAGATATGCCACAATCAAGGGCGTGTTATCTCAATGCTTTGGGGAATATTTAAGAGGAAGTTCTTCCACTCGAGGTTCAAAGAGAATAAGGACTCAACTTCTGACGTGGTAGAAGAAATGCCAATTTTTTAAGATCAAAGCCAAACAATATTTGAAAATTAAAGCCAAACTTTTTTATCAACACTTCATTTTATGAAGAGCATAAGGGTGAGTTAATTAGAACTCTCTTGCAGAATGTCAACATCTTTTCTTGATCAAAAACTAAGATGCCAAACATTAATTGATATTAATATCGCTAGTGATGTATTGAAAATTGAAAAAAAACGTTAAAATTCTATCCGGGAGGTAGAACTCTAGTAAATAGAATTATGAGATATGATTATTTATGGTTGACTCTTAGAAAAGACGCTGATGAATTCTCCAAGAAATGTCTTCAATGTCAAAAAATTCATCTCAATGTTGCTCCAACCTTCTAACAAACTGCCATCGGTTTCAAGTCAATAGCCATTCAACTTCTAGGCATGTGCTTAATCGACCAATTTTCTATAGCAAGTGATCAAACAAAATACATTTTGGAGATGACCTACAACTTTATACAAAGTGAATTGAGTTAAAGGCATTAGCAAAAACTACTTAAATTATTTACAACTTCAACTGAACCAATATAATTTGTCATTATGCTTTGCCAACCACTATAATAACTAATAATGAGTCATAATTTTAGTTAAAAATATCAAAAGATTGTTGTCACAATTAGAGAATTTGGCTCAAATTTACTTTAATTTACCATCCAAAAATGAATGGGTAACTTGAGATTGTAATTAAACTCATTCTCAATATTTTGTGAAAGAAGGTTGAAGGTGCTAAAGAAAAAAAATGCTTAAGTGTTACTATCAATCCTTTGAACTCTAAGAACCATCAAAGACAACTGGTTTGAACCCTTTCACATTATCACATGGAAAAGAGATTTTGGTACTTGTTGAGTATAATCTGCTTAGTCATAGGGTAGTCGCAACTCTAGATTTTGAAGAATTAAACTTTGACCAATGGAAAGAGGTGAATGTATAAGGAATATAGAAATTTCTTTTGAAGTCGGGTAGCTTCAAGTCTTAATGAACGATTAAATCAACATCGGAGAAAACTATTTTCTAAATGTGTACTTTATTAATGAAAAAGAAGAGAAAAGGCATATTAATTAAAGTTTGGGGTTATGGGTGATCTCAACTTAGGAAAATTATTGGGTTAGGTCACCGGACGTGTTCGGAGCCCAATGAAAATGCGCAACATCACCTCCTACTCGGTACTGAACAGTATCAAACAATACCAAGCTCGGTACTACTCAGTACCAAGCTCAATACTGCTCGGTACTCAGTACTTCACAGTACCGAGTTCAGTAATGCTCAGTACTGTGAATACCGAATATAAACTGTGTCCGGTGATATGACCCAATAATTTCCCCTCAGCTTAAGCCAAGTTTAAAAATTGTGAGATTACTCCTCAAAAGAAAGCCAATGGGATGGCTCCCAAGTTTGAGCTTATTGAAATCATCCATCCTTCTTTTTAGTTCAAGTCATAATATAAGAAAAATAATATATATAATACAAATCTCTTTCTTGGATATCTTATTTAGAAAAAAAGAGATAATTACATGTAAGTTAGAGTATAGGTTCAACATAACTTACATGATTATACTTCAATTTATGTTACTAAAATCAATATTATATTGAAAGATAAATCATAAAAAATTTCTCTTATAGTTTGATAACATTATACTAGTTAAATTTAAAAAAAAAAATTATTATTATTACTATTTGTTGCTGTTATTATTATTATTATTATTATTATTATTATTATTATTATTATTATTATTATTATTATTATTATTATTATTATTATTGTTGTTGTTGTTGTTTAGTACTTTAATTAATCAAAATTTTGTCTATCCTGAAAAAAAAATTGAATCAGCTCCTGCATATAAAAGTTTTCTATGTCCTTAAATTTAAGAGGTATAACTCTCCCTTCTATTAGCTTATCCAAGCTAGCAAAAGCAGACACCTTCTTAAAATTTAGTTAAGAGAACTTTGTAGTTGGCAGATTGACTAATTTTTGTTGTAATCTCGTCAGTTGTCTTTTGAATGTTCTCTCCTCATCCAACAGGGACTGATGACTCGCCTCGCGTTCTTCCTCTTTTTCCTTGAAGCTGCCTCTCAAGGTCTTCTGCTCTATCGTAGGTGACTTCAAGCTCTTCTCTTCCTTCTCAAAAATGGAAGTCGCCAATACTAGAGAAGCTTCCTTGTCATTATTTTCTTCCTTCAACAAATTCCCTAAGTTCTTAACCTTTTTCTCAAGCGGCTTTATTGAATAAAATAGTTTATCAACTTACTTCTATGGTCAGTCTTGACTCAACATCAACATTAAGGGATTATTTGGTAGAATTCAGGGGCGGATCCTGCTTCTTTTTTCAGGATGGGTAAAAAAAAATTTTTTTGGTGGGGGATGGGAGATGATTAGGATTGATAAAATCATGACAAAAAATTTTTTTAAGAGGGGGCAAAATACCCAAAATATTCTAAAATATACCCTCTAAATTTTTTAAATTTTTTTTAGGGTGGGCATTTCCCCACCTCACTACTATGGGGATCCGCCCATGGTAGAATCTAGGATTTCATTTAAGTAGGATTTTGTACATCCTCCAAGTCTGGATTTACAAAATCCTGAGGGGGTTAAATCCCGAAATCTGTTGGTATCCTTCATGATAAATCCTATTTGACTGTTTGGCTATTCCATTCAGGATTTAAGGAGGATGAAAGATTTGGACGGAGTTTCTTCCTTCCCGTGCCAATAGAGCCAAAGGATTTTGGAAATCCGCTGAACGAGAGGATTTTGGGAATCTGGGATTTACGAAGAAAAGGCGGAATTTTTCGTCTACGGAGACTTTCATTTTCCGTGAGATTTGGTTTTGCATTTTAGCCCGTTTGGCTGGATTTCGCCTCAAATCCGGCCTAAATCCGCATACCAAACAGCCCCTAAGTTTGAATGTCAATTTCATAACTACCAGGAAGTTTTGGAGAAGTTAGCGTGTCATTTCTCATCGCTATCTGCATAGAAAATAGCTAGGCCAACACAACAATTGATGCACAAAGCAATCACTAATTGAAGAAGTATTTTTTAGAATCTTTCTTCTTTAAAGAAGACTTGACAACATCTTTGACATTAGCCATAGGACCACTTGTCATAACTCACTTCCTCTTTCCCTCTTCTAGCTACTTTGCGAACTTTTTTCATTTATGAAGGTTCCTTTTTGAGAAAGAGTCTAGCTTGAATGAGATACTTTCTCAGTAAGAAAGGCAGACTCATCCAAAACTTTTGAGGTCACCACCTCAACAGGAGCATTCGAAGTTGTCACCTGAGCATGTATAGTTGTAGCCGTTGTTGCTATTGGAGGAGCAACCATTGAAGTCTCAGCATCAGCGGGAACAAATGAAATCAGAAGGGCAGTTGAAGTTGCTATTTCAGGAGAACAAAAAAAAAAAAAAACTTGGCAACTTTCTCCATAGTATCAGGAACTCGGCCATTCAAAGGAGCACTTGGATCCTGCTCAACGACGGCATCACGGAATTTGGTTTCAAAATTGTTGAATTGGATTTATTTTCAAATCATAATAAAGTTTTATTTGTAAAGCTTTAATGACTCATTATTTCAATTGATTAGGAAATAGATTGCTTCCCTAATTAATTGATTTGATTGGGTTTTAATTGAGGATTAGATTAGTAAGTTTTTTCCTTTATTGTTTAGCCTCAAATTTATAAATTAAGCAGTTTGAGGGCTTATGAGAGGCAGTGAGAAAGCTTGAAAGCTATTGTTTTATATTGTTCTTCAATATAGTGAAATCATCATTCCCTCATCGTGGACATAGACATCTTTGCATAACCAAGTGAATCGTTGTCTTCTTTGTGATTGATTATGTTGTGTGATTTTTTAATTTTTATTTCCGCTCTGTTTGTTTGCTCAACAAAAATGGTAGATCCCCTTATTGGTTTGTTTATGGTTTCAGAAGGCGGAACCAAACACTCACCAGCCGTTTCAGTCAAAAGAGTAGGTTCAGTTAAAAGAACATTCAAAAAGTGGTTAGGAGAGGTTGCTAACTCAGCTAGAGTTTTTAGATTTGCTATTTCAGTTGCCTCACCAACCTCCAGCTTTTTTTCCATTTTGGCTTCTTCTTATAGACTTACTCTTCCTGATCCTTCATCCTCGGATCTAATTTATCTTTCTTTATTTCTTATGGATATCGTGGATGGTATCCTTCTTTGGAACATTCAGCATTTTCTTTGAAAATTTAGGCATAATGGAAGAAGAGTTACAGAGCTCAAAAGAGGAAGAAGATGAAGGGGTCAAGCTATTTAGAATGGAAGTAAAACACCGCGATAAAATAAATAAGAAAAATAGAAATGTAGCGAAAAGAAAAGTACAACATGATTTAACCTGGAAAAATATGAAATTGGGAAAAAAATTATAGAGTCACACCACACCAAGAAATTCATTATGAAAATAGAAAAAAGCTAGTACAAATCTCTCTTCTTTCTCGCTCTCTCCTTACTTCTATTCTCTCTTACACGGTTATTACACTCAAAACAAAAGAAAACAGTTAATAACATCATGGGATGCCACCCTTGAGAAAAAACAAGAAAGAAAAATTGTTTAATCTGCCTCGCAGCGCTACAACACCAATTTAGAGCGCTACAACTCTCAAGCCTCTATCATCATCATGTTGTTACGCTTAAATCCACAGAGTTGCAACACTGCACATTGCTACAACACCCATCTAGAGGGTAGCAGTACTTCACTTTCTATCGTTCCTTTTAGCAAACTCTGCAGAACTGGAGCACTCAGGAGCATAGTGCTGAGATGCTTGAGCACACAACATTTGGGTGTTGTACGAAAAAAAAATTACCTGTGCTTTGTACTCGAACTTAAGCAGGGGGAGGACCCCCAGTGAGGATGATAAATTGAGTTGAGGTCCGAGGTAACAATACAAACTAATTGATTTATACAATCAAATTCCACATATACTAACACAAGCATTAAAAATAAGAAATACATTCTCATATTTATAGATTTTAAAAAATTGTTGATGCACGCATAATATTATGAGTATTTTTTTAAGGAAAATTCATAATAAGAGTCTCAAAGGATAATGACATAATATTAATTTGAAATTATTATAATTTATTATGAATAATTTTTTGATGTGCATGATTTAGAAATATGAGTATAATTTAAGTAAATATAAATATGTAAGTGTTATATATGTAAATAAATATAAATTTGTGTTATGTATGTAAATCTATAAATATTTATATTTAATTTATTTTCTATTAAATATAAATAAAATAAAATTCTTATTTTTTTACCTAGCACAACCAATATTTTAACAAAATATCCTCTAGATAGACTAGGTGAAAGTTAAAAAAAACACATGCAATTAATTATAAATTACTAAATGGTCATTTGATTTGGAGAAAAAAGAATACACAACAACAACATCAAGCATTTGTCCCACTATGTGAGGTCGGCTACATTAATCATTTTGCTCCATTATGTCATATTAAAAGTCAAATTTTTGTTTAAATCTAATAAAGAAATATCATTTCTAATATTTTATAATCAAGTCTTTTTAGGTCTACCTCTACTTTACTTAATATAAGTCAAATCTAATACATATACTTTCCTAACCGGGTCATCGGAAGGCCGCCGTTTTATGATCAAATCATTTAAGGCGAGTCTCTCTAATATTATCTTCCACTGGAGCTACTCCAAACTTCTCACTCATCCACCTGAGCATCATCATCTCCGCAACACTTAACTTAGTATTATGTTTCTCTTTTAATGGCCAACATTCAGCACCATAAAGCATTGCAGGTCTCACCACCATCTTATAGAATTTTTCCTTAAGTTTGAGGGGGATTTTTCTATCACACAACAAACTCGATGCATTCCTCCACTTCAATCATCCAACTTGTATTTTGCTGATAATATCATCATATATTTTCACCATTATTATGAACAATAGATCCAAGATATCTAAAACATGTACTCTTATTAATAACTTGATCGCCCAAGGTCACAATCCCCTCACTAGGTCTATTACTACTAAAATTACACTCTATATATTTAGTTTTAGATCTACTCAAGCGAAAACCTTTAGACTCTAAAGTTGACATCCATAATTCAAGTTTACCTCCAACTCATTCTATAGTCTTATCAACATGAAGAATATCATTAGCACCAAGGTACATCCTCTTGCAAATGTCTAGTGAGAACATCCTTGACTAAAGCTAAAAGATTTGGGCTTCAGGCTGGTCCTTGATGTAATCCAACCGAAATAGGAAACTAATTGATCAAATTACATTGTGTTTGAACACAAGTAATAGCACATGCATACATATCTTTAATGATTTTAATATAAGCATTATTAACTCATTTCTTTTCAAGAACTCTCCATAGCACTTCTCTTGGGGCTTTATCATATGCTTTATTTAAATCAATAAATATCATATGTAAATCATCCTTTTTCTCTCTCTATTTCTCCATCAAACCTCTCAATAAATGTATGACCTCCATAGTAGACCTACTCCGACATCAATCCAAATTGATTTTGAGAAACATTAGTATCTCGCCGCAACTATGCTCCATAACTTGTTCCCATAGTTTTAAAGTATGTCACATTAACTTAATGAAAAAAATGAATTAGAAAATATAATTCAAAATACATTAAATTTTTTCTCCACTCCACATTTACTTTATTTTCAATTAAATATAAAATTGTATAAAAGTATTTCTTTTAATTT
Source organism: Dendrobium huoshanense (assembly GCA_016618105.1). Lineage (NCBI taxonomy): Eukaryota > Viridiplantae > Streptophyta > Magnoliopsida > Asparagales > Orchidaceae > Dendrobium > Dendrobium huoshanense. Next base: position 17,954,736 of record CM028348.1, read on the forward strand.
ACATTATACTAGATTATTTGCAAATTGCAACCAAATAGCAAAACCTCCGAAAAAGAAGAAAAAACAACTCGGTTTTTAGAACCTCCGGGACAAAACCTCGCTGCCTTTTTTAAAGACCTCTCCTCTGGAATCTCGATTCCCTGCATTTCAGCGGCAACTTCCACTGCCTCTGTAGATCCAAGGCGGCGGTAGGTAATCTGCATCTTCTTCTCCTCAACTCTTCCTTCATACCCGTTCGCTCCTGATCCTCCCCCGAACGCCTATTCCTCCGATGAAACTTATGGCTTTTCATGCCTGAATTTGTTCGGCTATATTGAAAATTATGTTTTTGGTTAAAGGTTTTTAAGAGTATGGTTTATCGTTTCCAGCAATGTTATGTTCAATCCATTATTTGTTTGGAGCATATTAACATTTTGGTCCATCAAGTATGGATAGAATTGCTTTGATCTGTGTCAACCACTTTTTCCTTGATTAATCTTTTTCCGTCAGAAGCGTTCCTTGTATGTTGGACCTCTAATTTACTCCAAGCCGGATATCTGCAGTAAAATTGACTAATTCTATTTATTTTCATGGCAGAGTAAATAGTAAATAGTAATAAGTAAAAATAGTTTTTTTTTTCTTATTGAAATTTGATGCTGGCTTTGCTGTATGCAGAGATTTAAGTGAAAAAGAAAACGATAGCATGGATTACAAAATCTCGGGCAATGTGTCTGCTGATATTATTCATGAGATTGAGAAGCTGAAATTAGATAAAAAGGAGATTGAGAATCGTATAAGCAAGCTTGAGGCTCAGCTTAAGGCTGATGAAGCTGTACAAATGAAAGCTAATCAAGCCTGTTCGAGTTATGATTCTATCCTGGATGGGCACGCCGTTTCTTCTAATGGTTTGACGCCAGGAATGATCTACAGATACAGTCGCCATCTCTTGCTTCCTGATTTTGGTGTTGAAGGTGTTGGTTTTCTTGAATTTTTGTGTTCATCAGTTTAACATACATAGTTTTTTATTGCCAGCTTATTGGTATTTAAGTACATTGCAGTTTAATAGATGCATTTTGATGAATGTTTTATTAAACTTTCAATATTTTAGCTTGAAAAGTTATTTTATGAATTAATTAATTGCAAAATTTAATGTGTCTTGGAGTAACAATAGCATGTGATCCTGAAAGAAATATTAGATTGGGTCAAATATGTAAGCATCTGACAACTTTGGTCAGCAAAATAAAAATTAGAGTTGTCTGATCAAGGCCAATTAATTAAATAAATATTGGCAAATTAGGTTAAGTTATGCATTTTTTTCATATGCTACTAATTAAGTTGCATATCAACCTTCCTTTGTAGTCCATCTTCCACTAACAATTATAAACAATGTGTTTCTAGGCATTTATGGTGTTGGTATGCTGCAATTAATAGATTTTTAATAGTGATGTTGAATCTTTGAAATACTCTTTTTTTTTGTTTAAAAGGCAAACTATATCATCTACTTTAAGATCAAAGGATAAGAAAAATAAGTTGTAACCAATAATTTTTATATATGCCTTGTCATATGTTGAATTGGATTATACAAAATCTCCTCATTTAAAAGTAATGAGGGGCATTGCATTGTTTTTCTTTCATCCACCTATTCTTTGTTTTTATATCTCATATTTGTTTTTCATTCTCTCATTTGCATTGATTGCCAAGTGGCATTGTAGCTTGCTCGTACTTCACCGGCTATTGTTGAACTGGGCAATGTTGAACATTTGGAATACATAATAATGCCAAATTGTATAAAGAAGTGTAAACTAATGGGGACCAAACCTATTTTTAACCTAAAATCCTGTCTAAAAAATCTTGTCTATCAGGGAGGGACAACAATTTTATGGTTCTACACTAACATATTTTTAACATAATTGAGGTGGGACAAAACTCAATTCCTTGGCAATCTTCTCTCATGTGAATAGCTCTTTCCATCAATTATCGCTCTCTCTCAAATGAAGTTTTTTATGACATCAAGTTTTCATCATGATGTGTTATGCATCAAAAGCCCACACAGCCACATGGAGCTATTATAGAAGTCACCCACTCTTAATCTTGCTCAAGTACGGTATAAATCAACTAAAATATGGTGAATCTATTGTATAGATTCTATACCATTTGTATTTCTATAAAAGAGGGAGTTCCATCTAGTGATAAATTTTGTCTCATTAAGCTAATAGCTTTAAGATATTGAAATTAAATAAACATAAATTCAATTATTTTATTGCAAAAACTTGAAGTTTTTATCTATGAATGCAATGTCTTTGCTAATATTACTCTTTTACATCTTACTTTTTCCCCTTATTTTGAGATGTTGTTTGTGTGTTATAGGACAAATAAATCTTGCTAAGTCCTCAATCTTGGTGGTTGGAGCTGGAGGGTTGGGGTCTCCTGTAGTGCTTTATCTTGCCTCCTGTGGTATAGGTACTGTTGATTCATTAAAAAAAAGTGAAATATGAACCATTTTTTCAATTGCATCCTTTTTTCTAAACAGGTACGTTTTTTAAATTTTCTATCATGACCTTTTGTTCTTGTTAATTTAGCTTTATTGTCACAGAAGTTATGCTTTTTATTTGATACAGTATCATGTATTTTTTGTTGAAACTTAAAGATAATTGTACTTTCAATGTTAACAAGTTCCTTATAAGAAAAGAGAACATGCCTAATTTGTGTTTGGCAAAGAGAGTATTTCGAACTTTAATTGTAGATTTTTCACTTTCAAGAGTAAATATGATGATTATTAGTCGCTATCCATGATGCACTAATGCATAAAAATATAGATAACATACAATACAAACACAACTCATACTTCTTATTGAAACTATTGGACGCATACACGCTTTGTATGTCATTATAATTTATATGTTTACAAAATTAAAGTTATTGTGTAGTAATTGCACAAATTAAATAAAATATAAAACAAGGAATAAATTCTAACTTTATTAGGATGTATAAATATCATGATGTTTAAGGATTATGAATAAAAGATTCTCTTGCCTTTCATAAACATGACGTGACATCAAAAATGAAAGAGAAACGACATTTGACCCAACATATAGAGGAGTGGGCATGTGATGTTATGTATGGGAGTTGAGAGCTAGGAGCAGATGTTCGCGTGAAATGCAATGTAGTTGAAGGAAATAAATTACGGCCTGACCATTTAGGGATTTAAATATTTATACTGCACTTCGTCAACTCATGAAAGACTTACTCAACACATGTTGAACATTAAGATGGATCCATCAATATTGAACATGCACCTGCTACTAAATTTTTTCACCTCCTAACTAGCTATCTCCTCATTCTAAATGCTGCATTGGAACAACTTGGCACTAGGGTAAACTATGGATACAAATATGACCTGCTTGTTCATATCTAGAATTATGCTCATCTTGTGATTCTTTTTATTCCAAAACCTTTTCTGTTGGCAGCTAACTCATTTCTGCTTCTTCAAATTATGATCCTTCACCAACTTTATTGAATATAACATTTCACCATTGGATGTTGTACTCTTCAAAACATAAAGTCTATTATTAACTTCATTTATCTTCAAGACAACAAAAACAACCTTATAGATCTTAAGGATATTAGCATCACCTAAGAACATATATCCTGCACGCTGAGAGTATTTTAAGATATTAGGTTCTTCCGTATATTTAGTGTATACTTGACTCTGATCATCAAAATTGCCACAACACCATGTGACATCAACTTCATGAGGCCAGAGCCTTTATTCTTGTACATAGCTCCATTTTATATGTACACGAAGTCACCAAAACATGGCTTGTACATGAAAAACATCATAAAATTAGAATACACCTGTCTAGTACAAGTCAAGAGTAGAATAAGTTGTATTTGCACTTGTATCAATAAGTTACTAAATGAGCATCACCAGAACCAAATAAATTTGCAATTACACTTCTATATACTAATTTATCCTTGTGGTTGTTATCTAGTTCGTGCTTTTTTTCTTAAGCTAAGCAATTCCTCTTTATGTGCCATTTCCTCTTATAGTACAAATTGGTAATATTCTTGAATTTTCTCCTACAATCACCCCCTTATCTTTAATAAACCTCAACTATTTTATCATTTATGTAGAGCTTAATAATCATCTCTTTTGAAGAAGTAATTTTATGAGATCCTCTAACCTTAGTGTATCATGTTCATATAACATGGTGTCTCGGAAGTGCTTGCAAGAAAGATATAAATATTGCACTAATAGTAATGCTTGATATTCATCTTCATCAATTACATATGTATTTCACAAATATTGAATGATATAGTTGAACTCATTTAGATGTTATTTGATCAATGTACCTTCTTGCATGTGGAGTAAATGCATTACTTGCTCAGGGTACAATTTGTTATAGTCGTGGAGAGGCTTTTTGTCATATATACTCCCACTTGAGCTATAAATTTTCAATGGTTTTGTTTCCTCTAATATGCCTAACAAAATCTCATCTACCAAGTGTAGTTGAATTGTTGAGAGAGCTTTTGTCATTATCAGTGTTAGAAATCAGAGGTTTGAGAATAAAAGTTTGCTTTATTACATGATTTCTCCTCTATTTATAGATCTATACAAGATACCTTAATATGGAAACAAATAATTACAAAATAACTCTAATATAATCCGTCCTGAATTAGCAGCTCGAATATGGAAAGAGTTCTTGCGTGAGTCCTACATCCCACGGATTGAGCACTGTAGCCGTTGGATTGGTTTGCTCTTAAAAGGCTGGATTTTGACAATCAGCCTTATATTATCCATTTATTATCGCAGGCATTTTTGAGCACCTAGTAGTTCTTTCACAAGTTCCCGTGGAACTTGAGTACTTCACATCTTAATCCTCCAAAGTCTAAAGATCTTTGAGCCATTGAACTTCTTAATCACAAGCATAGCCATCATACTCATGGCCTTTTGCTCTAGCATTGAGTAGTTGAAAAGTATGTTGGTGTAGAAATGCCATGTGATTTGCCTAAAAGTTTAAGTTTTTGGATTTAATATGAGCTTTGTAATTGTATATTAGGCCAAACTCTATAGCTTCTGGTTGGTTCATTCTCTAAAAAGTGGCTGAGATCAAGTAGTTCATGCGGTTTGTTGCTCTCAAGGGTCCTTGGCCCTTTCTATCTATCATCATTGCGTGAGTTCATGAGCAATTGACTATCGTGGTGGTTTCCATGAGATTGAGTGAGCTATTAGTGCATGATACTTGATTATATTGAAAAGCTTCTATTTGAGGGGCTGTGATGTTTGATGTGGGGAGCTCTCACAAGAGGAGGAATTTTTATGATATGCAAGACTTGAATTTAATTTTACATTGAATAGTCTAAAAATATATTGGAGTAGACATACAAAGCGGTAGGTCCTCACCCACAAACATGAGCTTTGCTTTGACCACTAGTATATGAGGCTCAACTCTATCCTCTTTATGGTTTGCTTCTTAACACCATAGTGGCCAAGCAATTATTTCCTATATAAGAGTTCCCATGACTAAATTCTTGGCATAGTTTTGACTTCAGGCCTATGAACGAATATACATGTTTACTTCAAGAACATTTGATTTCACTAATTTAACCTGTAAATTGTCTTTATGGTTTTCTTCTGTTTCTCTAATATTGAGTTTTTGTCCTTGAAGGTTGCATAGGGATTGTTGACAGTGATATTGTTGAGCTTAATAACCTACACCGGCAGGTTAATTGCATGTTCGATTTACCTCTTAAGTAATTTTGTCTTAATTTAATCTTATTTAATTAGATGATTCTTCTACTAGTCCACACTTGGATTAGATTTTCAATCACATCATAGTGGTTAATGGGGATCTACTTGCAAATCATGATTATACCTCTTATTTCGTTTGCTTTGTATACATTTTTAGATCCCAATCCTATAAATTTCAACCCAGTCTGGTTGTTCTTAAGTTTTCCTTTTGTATGATTAATATAAATACATGTTTCGCCTTTTTTATTGATATTAAAAACAGGAGGTTAATACCTAGATTAGATTCCAGTTATTTATCTAATATCATTGACTACCTGCGGATTACTAGTTACTATGATCTTTTCGTCTATGCAGTTCTTTTTCCATTTGAGTTGATGTGCTTTACCTTATATCCAACTGTCTTTTTAATGCCACTCCACCAAACTAGTAGATCCTGTAGAACATATGAAATTTTCTATATTAAATTCCTACTTTCAGATTCAGTCGCGTTATCTTATCCTTTAAACAGTTAGTATCTTAGTTTTACACTCCATCCATAAATTTATGGGGCTCCATACCCTAATTTTTTGGAAAAGAGCAATACTTGACTGGTACTAATTTAAAGTGCCTAGATCTTCAGATCCAGGGAATCAAGTGACTTGTGTGATAGCTTTCTTGTTCTATATCCATGTGAAAATACCAGGAACATTTTCTTAAAATTGAATTTTGTTGACAATAATTTGGTGAGAGTAACTTGTGAGAATAATACCCAACCCATTTTATGCATATTTGAAGACCTTACCATAATTCTAATGAGTGATCTTGAATCATACTTGCTGTCGTGGAGATTTTATTAGATTGGGAGTTATTAATTAGAATCAATATTCTGATTTATTATGTAAGATATCCTCATAATTGAGTACATTATATATATATTTTTAATCTCTTATACTTGCTTATAGGCATATTGATGCAGGACTAATTAGATGACATGCTCATGGTTTCATGTGGGCATTGCACAACTATTAGAATAGAACAATTTCGGAACAAAATTATGAGCAATTTTTTTAATCGACGATTAAAACAAATGAATGGATCAATTGCGTAGGTTAAATCACATGCTCAAAGCTTTGAAATTCTCAAGATAAGTAAGACAATAAAACAATGCAAAATAATAGCCTTCAATTTAATCCCTAGTCTAACAATGAGATTTAGGATGCAACGAAAGCACACTCAATGACCTATGAATTACTAGGCTTTAGCAAGACTTTGAATCGCAAGTGAAAGAAGGAAAAACCTTTGCTCAAAGAGACGGGGAGATCCTCCACGATAGCAACTTCTCTTGACGAATATCCAAGGTCGACGAACTAAGTTGTTCTCTTCTTAGGGGTTTGAAGAAGTAATCCCACTCTTCCCAACATCTGAGAAAGCTCTCAGATTTCTTAGCCAAAATCTGAGAAGAAGATCTCAGAACTTCTAACATGAGGAGGTAAGTATTTGGGTAAAGAATTCTATAGCCACCTTCATGAGAGGGCTGGGGCTTTGGAAAAGATGAGGGCACAGGTAGGAGCTGGACGGCGGCAATCCAGGTTAGGCAAGGAAATTCATTCCAAAACCCAATTGTGGAATAGGAAAGAAATAAGATAGGTTTGAATAGGGATAATTCGGCCAGACAACAAAGATATAATTGGAATTATTTCTTAATGGGATTAACTGGTAATTAGGAAATCACGCCTAATTTTTTTGCTAACATGGTGGCCGGCGGCATCCATGAGTCAGGGAGGATTCAATGGGAGCAAATCAAGACTTTCTAATTTAAATTCCTAAGATTGAAAAGATTTAATTCAATCCTTTCTTAATTGAAATTTAATTAGGCATGATTTAAATAATGTCCCAAAATAGAATTAAGGAATTTAGGAAGGTTTATTTGAATTTCAAATCAATTGAATTTGAAATTCAAACTATTTCCAAATTCAGTCAAGTCTAAATTAGGAAACTCAAGGGGATGATGAGGTAAGGTGGTCGGCGGTTTGTGAAGGGGTGGCCGGCGGGATGTGGGTAGATGGCCGGCGATTCCGTGAGGGGAGGGGGGCGCTCGGGTAGGAGAAAACAGTGGAGTTGAATGGGAAAGGCTGGGCTATGGCCGGCGGTGGTGGGAGGTGGGAAGAGAGAGATGAACGTGGAAGGGATGAAGACAAGATAAAAGAAATAAAACCACGAACCCGACCGTCTCCAAGGTTGGTGGGTGATACGCCAAGATCCCTCTCCAAAGGATCTCTCAAAACTCTCCAAGAACTCTCAAAGCTCTCAAACACACATGCAATAAAATTTTCAATAATCATTCATTCATTAACCATAATAGAATAAAGTGGGGCTTTAAATAGCCTCCTACAACACGACTCGAAACAAAAGACACAAACTCCCTTTGGGCTTACATACGACAACTCCCATAAGAGGGGTACTACGGGAAAGAAAACACATAAGCAACTAAATAAAATAAAAGAAATACAACGGCTCACAATGCCACATAAGCAAATAACAGGCTACATGAAAATAAAAATACATCAACGACTCAAAAATATAAAGACTCTATCGTGGCCGTAGATCGGCGGCCGCGTCTCTGATAAACTCTCCATGATGATCTGATGTCCCCATCACATATGTATTATAGTGAAAGATATGAAATAGTTTTTAATTACCTTTCATGATATCATAGTGTGATTTGAGCTCAGCCTTTGATTGCTTGTTACCCCAGCCCTATCTTATGTTATTTTTTTTCATATAGCCTCATGTCTTCTACTGCTCCCGCTTGTTGCGTCTATGCGTTGCACTCATCTGATGTGTGCATTCAATCATCCTCACCCTTTTGCACCTTCAGCTTGGCCCATAGCCTAGTGTCCTATTGCATCTCACACCTTCTTCTATGCTATGGCTCAACCTTGCACTTCGTGATCGTCACAACCTCCGGCCCATTGCCTGCCGCAACCTCTCCTCTTGCTCACATGCTGTTGGCATGTTCTCTCACTTGCCCATGTGTCTAATAAACAATCTCATCCAGTGATTGTACTTTTGCAATCTTATTCGTGCATGTCCTTTGAATCTATATGATTAATAAGCGTATCATTGTTGTCTTCTTTTCTTTGTGGCGTTCATTGATGTCTTCCTCTACTCCTCTCTCCAAAATTAAACCCTCTAATATTGTTAACACTATTAAACTCAATATCTCTTATGGTCTTGAATGTATCATTTCCTCTTCAGCTCTCATGAAAAACTTAACATTTGGACTGTTCGACTCCTGAACCAAAGGATACCTCTAAATATATAAAATGGCAAGCCTTTGATTATGCAGTTCTCACATGGGCGCTCAATCCTCTTAAACCAATAATTGCTTCCACCATCATATTTTAGAAGACTGTCTAAGGTTTGTGTAATTTTCTTCGTTCTACATATCAAAATAATAATATCTCTTTGATATACACTCTCATTTTCTACATCATCTTTACATCCGCATGACAAATTTGTTTAAGATTTTTATAGTACTTTTAATGAAAATATGATGAACTTCTTTAATATTTGCTTATTTACCACTAATCTCTCTATCTAACAAAAACAACAACAACAACAACATCAAGCATTTATCCCACTACAACAACAACATCAAGCCTTTATCCCACTACGTGGGGTCGGCTACATGAATCTTTTTTCTCCATTGTGTCCTATTAAAAGTCAAATTCTCGTTTAAATCTAATAAAGAAAGGTCATTCCTAATATTTTCTAACCAAATCTTTTTAGGTTTGCCTTTACCTAACAAAAACAAAATGAAGAATTTTTTCTTGTCAAGTTTCTCTTTGATCTCCATCCATCTCTCTACTTTTTTCAAGCTCAATTAATGACTAACAATATCTCCACAACTCTCTCATGCATTCTTTGAGTCATGGAGCTTACTACCCAGTTTTCTTATGATCTCAAACAGATTGTTCTTGCTGCCAACAAAATAGTGGTAATCATGGTTCTTAGTGTCATACGACGATCCACATTGCTGGCAACCATATTTTTTATTAAAGAACAAAATATGTTGAAATAGATTGTCACTGCAAATATATAATCCTTTCAAAGAAGATCATCATTCCTCATATCTCCAACAAAAAATTGTCTGTAGATTTTTTACAAAGGATTTAGCACCATTCTGTTTCACCAATCTTTGTAACAAGCTTTATTTTTATAGTATATATGCTCTAGTCTAAGGGGAAGTGTAATCATAAAGATTATGTCATATTAAAAGTTATTAATTCAATTAATATTTTACTGTTATTTTGTAACTATATCCACATAATTGAGAATATTTTTCTCATTATTTTCTTCTTGTATTTGCCTACACACACACACAAACACTTAATAATATTAGTTAAAGGTACCAACTGGTTTTCAATTATCATAACAATTCAAATGATAAGATTCATTTGTATGACCTTTCTCCAGATCCGACCTGTTTGGCCTAGTTTTTATCTTTTTTATAACCGCCCTGTTTGTGCACACTTTTTCATTTATAATATCCACATTGCCAAAGGCCTTCTTGCCGGGATTAATTGTTCTTTGATGTTTTTTTTTTTTTTTTTATCTAGATAATCCATCCAGAAGCATATGTTGGCCATGCAAAAGTTAAGTCAGCAGCTGCTGCTTGCCGTGCGTATGTATTTATCATCCTTGAATTGATTATTCTCCTTTCGCGTGCGTTGAGCCATTTGCAACAATTGTTTCAGCATCTCTTATGGAAAGTGATGTTCCAACATATATTTTATAGGGAACACATATTGCAATTGTGTATCTTTTACTTGACGCAGGATTAACTCTTCCATTAATTTAGTGGAACATAATCAAGCTTTGCAAGCATCAAATGCTTTGGATATTGTAAGCAAGTATCCTTGATGCGAAGGTAGAATTATCTGTATCAGTAATCCTTTTAGCTTATTTATTTGTAGAGAAAATTATCAAAGTGGTCCTTGAACTATGTATGAGGTACCATTTAGGCTTCGTTTGGGATGGCTTTTTTCCTGCTTCTTAAAGCGGCTTTTTAGTACATAGATTTTAATTTTTGTACTAAAAAGCCGCTTTAAGAAGTATGAAGAAAGCCATTCCAAATAAAGCCTTAGTCTCAGACTATATAATATGTTCAATTTAATCCCATGACTCTTCATATCTGATCCAATATAGTCAAATGATTATATTGACTATTTTGGATCATATTTGAGGAGTCAAAGAATTGTATTTGGCACACTAGATGGTTGAGACTAAAATGAACTCATACAAATAGTTCAGGAATTATTTTGATCTTTTTTTTTTTCTGTGCTTCAGCATATCATATTACCAGTTTTTTTAGCATAGTTTTAGTATATCATGCTATCAGTTTTGCAATGCTATTAATTCCATTAAAGATATGACATAGTGGTGGATGCAACAGACAACTTGCCTAGTCGATATATGATCAGTGACTGTTGTGTTGTGATGAACAAGGTTGGTTATTCTTCCCACATTATTATTTGTTTTGTTTCTATGATTTAAATATTCAACTTCTCATAAACAAAGAAGTAGATTGTAGGGGTTATGTGGTGCATGCATGTTAATGATGGTTGAATTGGTCAGAATGTTTATGTGAATAAATTGTTCCATTTTCTTTTCCGTGATGATTGGACGTAATGAATTTTTAGATAATTTGCAATGAATGTTAGCAACATACAGGCACTTTTTTTTTTTTCATTTGATTGTAAGAAAAGATTTCTAATCAGTTCTCTTCTGCTAGTGACCTAGGAATTGTAGGGAGGGGGGGGGGGGGGGGGTGTTGTTTGTTGTTGGTAGAAGATAAAGACGAGAGTTTTTGAGATCAAGATCTGTGATCCACTACACATTTGTCTTCTTCACACACCGTTGCCCTCCTCGATGTCCTCCCCAACAAGCTCCCGCTCTTTGTTGTCCAGGGTTTCAGAAATTTGTGGTCTTTCAGAAATTTGTGGTAGAAAGACGAGGGTTCATAGTTAATAAAATATATTATTTAAAAATAAATAAAGATGTTATATTAATTAAAATTTAAATTAATCTTAATAAGTCATATTTATTAACTTAAAATATTATTTGTGATTTAAAATAATTAAATAAAATTTATAATGTTTAATTAATTTTATAAACTGCCAATTAATGATTGTTTATAATATTAATCTCTACTAATTATAATTTAATTGATAAAATTAGAATTGATGAAATTAATTTATTCTTTATATTAATGTTAGTTAATTAAAAGTTTATTATCTTAAATTAAAGTTGTTTTTGTTATATTTAATTTGTCCAAGTATAAATTATTACTTAATTAGCACAATAAATTACCTATTGTTTGACCTCTTAAATTCTTTGGAGTGTGTTTAGTTTGTTGTTGAGAGAGAAATTGAAGCCTCAACATATTTTAAATTATTTATCAAATATTATTATTTGAATACTATTACTACTAACAGTAACAGACTTAAATCATGAAATGAGTTGTCAAATAGTTTGTTAGGATTTAATCATATTTAACCACTATCATGTTAAACAATTTTAATGAGTTAAATGCCTTAGGATTTAGTAAATTCTTATTTACAGGATTTACCAAATCCTACTTAAGTAATATGATTGAAGTAAAATCAAGATTTAAATTGTTTAGCAAGAGTTAGAAGTCAAATATATTTTTAATCAAGATTTAAAATTACACAACCAGATATTGAGTTGTGCTTTTATTTTTGTGAGGCAAACTGTAAGCCTTAAGATATTTTAAGGCATAAATCTCAAAATAAAATCATTAAGTAAATTAATTGTATGAAAAATAAAGTATTTAAGAGTAATAGTTTTAAATTATAATATAATATCATTAAAAATCATACAAAAACCCAATAATAAAAAGAAGTTTAAGATTTTAAACAAGTAAACACAAACAAGAAGTTTAAAATAAACTAATTATGACTTTGAACTTCGGATTCAAAAGTCACTCTATATGCCCGGTTCCTCTAATCGGACCCAACAAGAGAGCTAGCGGTTCTAGTGAGGGGTTTAGCCCCCTCGTGGGTCCAAGAGGATTTAATTCAATATATTAGAAAGAGAAATGGAGGAGAGATTTGGAAGATTTTATGATAATTAGGAGGGAATTAATT